>LUCH01002551.1:20514-42501 GCA_013368495.1 Paragonimus heterotremus
ACTCGGATTGAAACCTCCCACGTAAGTAATAAGCAGAAGACCTAGTACTGGTTGCAGATTCTGTTACTGACTGATTATAATGGCACATGCACAATCAAAATCTGTAGGCTGATTGGTGCAATACACAACAAGGAACTTGCAGAAGATGTAACATCGAAGATATTCGTCCAATCCTGATGTGATATCTTAACGTGGCATTCGGATTGGTCCCTTGTTATATCTTCTGTTTTGTTGCGGTTTGGATAAGCAGTGAATCAAGTAGATTTTCGTCACATAATCACATTTTTGTATTCAGTCAACAAAATTGTCTTACAGATAAGTAGACCGACGAATAGACATGTAATCAAGCAGCTGGCCTAGATAGCGGTTTCTAGGGAAATGAGTACATTTCTTGTCTCGCTTTATGTTCAATACTCAAGAGGGACTATTTGTTTTCTAGTCTAGTTCGATCCACCTTTTGAAAATATTCAAACGGCTTTATGCGTCTTCTCACCCCTAACATATCATGATTGTTCAACGTTGAGTTGCTGTTCAAACTTGTTCGGTATTTGAATCGCCAATCGCTTAATTACCAACCCACAAGATCCCGGGGTACCACAATTTTTAAGTCCCACCGTTAGTTACTGTTAGTTATTTTTATTTATACTTGCGATTGTGTTGTATAACTGTTGGATGAATTCGTGTCACTGGCATGGTTATGATTTTTTATTTGATCCGTCTTTACACCACTCATCAAGTGGGCTGCGGTCTTAAAAGCGATTCCTCAGAATGCATTTTCCCATTTCTCATTAAGCCAGAAGATTTTAGGCAAAGTTGGTTAGTCATGTGATTACGTCAGTGAGGTCATCTACTACTTATTAGAAGAGCGAAACCCGTTCGAATATTAACACACTGAGTATTTGTAATCACTGTTTTGTTTCCACCAGATCTTCTTCAGGTTCACCGAAAATGTGAGTTCTGTCGGTGCCCCTCCGCAATCTCTGTGCACCTGCTTCTTTGTCTTAGGTAGCACATTATTTAGCTTCTTGATATGCCTGGTAAAATGCGCCGCCTTCTCTACGCTGCTCCATTGCTCTGCTGTACACGTTTATACTTTCTATATCTGCACACTGCTTCTACATGCGTACATACACATCATATTTACCTATTGGAGTATTTAATATCGGTTATTATCGCTTCTCTCTTTACGGAGAATCAGGTATACGCGTTCTTTACTTGTCGGTCAAATTCAGTTGTAGTATTACTGTTAATCTATTTTCACCTTATCAGCCATATCACATTCCTGCTTTTCCGTTGACATTTAGAAAATATCACCCCAGAGTGGTCTTGAGAACAAGAAACTCAATCGTTATAGGAAAGTGGAAGTTTTTAAGGGATGACACCAGCTTTGACAGTTGTTCGTTGAGTTTTACGTTGGGATTTCTAAAGGTTCGGCACTCATCGACGTATGGGGACGTATAGGTTTAAGCGTTACGTCTGGTGGATTTTATCGAATGCTCGTCTTTATAAGCACTAGCAGCATGACATTTTGACCTGAAATCTTCTCGCTTTCTACTGACCCGATAACGGTGTATAAGTGAGAAAGGTCAAAAAGAACATATCGAATCAGTGGTCAACTATCAACGTTGGATATCATTCATACGGTAGCCCAATGATCATCAGTGCTCATCATACTTCAGAACAGTTACTAAAACTGACCAATCGGATTTCAGTCTGCATGACCAAAAATCAACCAACAAAATGAACAACAGCATCAAGATATAATCAAGCCGATTTCAGACCGACTTAACAATATATATACACGGAGACGATCGTCAACTTCAACCAAACGCATCGTTCTAACCACTAGGTCCAAAATCTTGCGCACCGATGTTGTTGTGTCATCTGATGATGAACCATCTGTAGCCTGAATTTCAGTCTAAGCCATCAACACCTGTTGCTAACTCCGCTACTACTCTCAACAACCATAAATGTTACTACTCGCATTTCCTAGGTCGAAAAAAGAAGCTCTTCTTTGTACAGAAGTGTCGTATACCCAACAACTGTCAATTATCCGAAGTTGTTTACGTTAACTGCTAAGATTTAAACATCGTCCACATTTCTTCGATGCTTTTTGAATTCACGTACACTTTTCGATTGATCTACTGTGGAGAAACACGCTAGACACATTTTTTTTGCTCTGGTCAGGACTCAACAGTCAGGATTGGAAATTCCGTTCCTGTTCACGTGATTATGAGGCGAGCGTGGTATCTACTCTTAATTAATGTGACTCTATTGTGTAAATGAACGCTCATGCACAGTGTTTGGTTTGTTGAATCGTTTATAATGTCCTCTTTAACAAGCGGTGGACACCTAAGAGTGTTTCGTAGCAGACACAAGAAGAGAACAGACTATCAGAATAAAGATAACCCTATGTTTTCCGATACAAGCAAATTTATTAGTACTGAGAGCATAAAGGTAAGACACAACTGATCGTATTGCAAGCAAAAAGCTTTCTCAAACGTCTCAAAGAACATATCGGTATATACAAGCGACTTTTGTCCCTCTATCATCTTGGTCACGATAGTTTAGGTCAGTAGCCACTGTCTGAGCAAGTTATTTATGACATTTCTATCGAGTAAGCGAGATGTGCAATATCGCCATAGATTCTTGACGTGTATTACTCCTGACAAAATTTGGTTAATGAAGTCAACCCTTGTGAGATGGTGAGATAAATTTTATTTCAACAGTTTTTCATAGCGCTCATCTTCACTTTGCCTACATAAAAGCACTTGCGTAAGACAGGTCGACTCTACCTTAACATGAGAGCCTGCATGCAATAGACTATACTGTCATACTGCGGTCCGCTTTAGTTCATCCAACGTCCTCGGTCTGTCGTGATGTACTTTACGTCTGTCGTAGCCCCAAGCGAGGAAATCCAACCGCGTGATATCCGGTAATCTGTGTAGTAACTCAAACATCCACCACTTCCACTACCGCGTTTGCGGCGTTGTACCCTTCTGAATCAGCTTTGGGATAACAGTGACCCTTCCAGTGAGTTACGAGGTTGACAATCTGTCGGTATCTGTTGTTGATCGGTCATAATGTGGGACGCTACGAACGCTTTCAGTTTGTTGACGTTTTTCGACTACAATCTGACACAATCTGACAAGTTGCTAGAAGTATACCTGAACACTTGTCATTAAACTTACGTGGGGTCAAGTTGACAATTTGTTGCTTTCCACGTTTATGAACACTGACCACACAGTGTTTTCTTCTCAAAAAAACCTTCTCACTTCCGCTTGCTTACGTTCAAATCGCCACAAGCTTTGTGCTATTCTAACCATGATTTTGATAGTCTTTCACACTCTGATACGTTGTCAAAAGCTCTGACAAAGGTAGCTTGATGATTTGTTGAGCCAGGCAACTTAATGGACGTCTTATGAATGGTACCTGGGAAACGGTGACCGACTGAATGATCCCTACAGCATCCGTATAAACAAAATAGAGACACTGACCAACGCTTTGTGTTTGATGCTCAATCAGTCTGTTTAAAAGCGTCTGGCCTACAGTTTGTGCATTACCAAGACCACCACATATACTTTTAGCATAATGTTTTTTGTTTAGTTTGATTGAATGAGAGTGAGTGACGTTTGCAAACTGAACAACAATGATATGGTATTAGCTGCGATCACGGACATTAACATTGGGTAGGTGAATGGTGTTCAACCACATTCGGCAATGCTCTAATGTCTTTGTTGGGACCACAAAAGATGCGTGGATTTCGTTTATTGCGAGCCATGTAAACATAAATTGTTCACAGAGCTGATGCCTATCTATAGTGCAGCGACAATCTCCTCGGCGCTGCATATCTCATAGTTCATATACACGTCTCCATTAGTCACTTTCAGCTTTCGGTCTTCCTGTTATTAAGACCTGCCCTTTAGTTTCTTGTTGTTCCCGTCGTACTGTGCTACTCGCAAGTGGATATACAGGATACACAATATTTGATTGTATTCCCGAGAAGTTAAAAGTCTTTTGAGAAAGCAGTTCATGCGAAATCGGCATTGGAGTAGAGAGAACAAACTTGAGGGTGTAATCTACGTGGTAGGTAGGAACGCATCGTTCGTTCGTGCCACTCAGTTTTGTATTGCCGAACCATGCTGTTCACAAACGGCTACGTGTAACTAAACAAACTGAAAACAGGGAGGCATTAGTTTTCATGACCATCCAGAGTAATCATCGAATAAACACTTTCCGTTTTGTTAACGGCGTTGTAATCAGCTTCGACTTATCCCGAGTCATGTGTCCAACATTTTGATCGTCAGATTAGCCATTCTATTTCAAGTAAACATTGAATATGCTGTTGCTGTTCTCATACAAACGTACCTGCTCCAATGACACTGTTCACGCGATATTCCATACGAAGTTCAGGTAGACTGATGGATACCAATTGTTTTTGTTCACTTTTGTCCCAGATAATACATACGACCAAATTTACTTCAGTTAAGTATACGAACGAGAAACTACGCTTTTTTCTATGTAGAAGCTGAATCTTCTCTGTTCGATTAAGAATTTTTGATTCTGTCAGTGATTGTGCGATATACATTGTACTTCATCAAAAAAAACGAAGTTCCAATGAACACACGGTTTTCGATAAATTCTACTCTTTGATGGGTACAATCGTATGAAACTAAGTAACGAGTTACAGTGTTATTAATCAAACATTAAAGAAGGGACAATGTGATTGTATAAATAATTAACAATACTTTGGTATGGTTAGGAACATAAACGAAGTCGGTCCTAGGTAGTCACTGTGAAACTCGTTGGGACAGTGGGACGGGGACAAATTGTTTCACGGGTTGGACGGCCATGTTTGGCTAGAGATGCCCCAAGGTTTGAAAGAATTGTTTATGCACACATAGATCCGGATGATGTAGTCGGATTGCTTCAACTTTGATATGGGGGTACCCTACGGTTTTCTGACATTTACCAACCGCTGTGCTTCTCTGAAGTGCGATAAGACTCGAATGATTAGATTATAATTTTTGAAATATTTGGATTTTCACATTCTCTTGAGAATCAGTTAACGTAGCAGCTTCGAGGAATCGATATGGTTATAGAATGTAACTAAAGAGGAATCGTAAGAAGTGCAAACTGTCACGAGGTTCAATCTATGGATTATACGAGTGGATGTGGATATTTTTGGAAACTGTTCTTTGTCACCATATTAGTCTGGAGTGAAACTTACGATACTCAGTCTAAGTTGTAGGTTCGTGGACATGAACAACAGAGGGGGATAGATCGAAAGACTGTGTTGCTGTCTCTGTATTAATCGGAGAGTGCCATGTGTTGAACGGTTTGTCGATACGAAAGAAACAACTGCAGAAACGGAAACTTGATCGGAAAGAATGTCAAATGATGTGTAGCATGTTAACACATTAAGGCACGATATCTATACGGCTGCGAAACAGTCTATCAAATTGTATTACTGTTTCACTGAGTGGTTGACTTCAAACACTCGACCATGAATTTTGCTCCTCGTAACAAGGCTGTAGCTTGCGGTCCTTAAAGTAATTGCGAACACATAACATTCATCAACCTTTCATGAGTATTTCACTGAACCAAGACATGCACGGATACACGTATAACTGCATAAATGGATGATCAGGTGTCACCTGTGTTACCATAAATCGATATTATAACTCTGGTAGATATTGTACTTCATGCGATTGTTTTCGGTTGGCTGTATGTTTATATACCTGTCGCAATTTGACCCGATGTGTTTTGGTGTACATGTGCATACCTGTCAGTGTTTCCTCCTGTGACGTTGTGTGAAAGTGACATCTATCACAATTTCTGCTTGTAGCTTGGAGAGTGTAGTGTTCGTTTAATTTTTGGATCTTATCAGAAGTGCACGAATATACCTGTGATTTTTTCTTTGCACAAATCGCACAAACTTGTCACTTTTTATAGACTATGTTTAACTTTGTGAAGCATGAAAAAAAGTAAACAGAAGTTTTCTTTTTCGCTTTATGTTTAGTACTTTCGACAGCAACGAACCCATCTAGGTGATCGATTACGAGAATTGATTGTGAATGCGGGAGGTGACGGGACCACTAATAGATTGCAAGATTTGCTCAATCTGCAGGTTGGTGTCGATTTGGTGATCATTTTAACACACGTTCATAATCTCTAAGTGCTTAGTAATTTCAGCTGATTTTTATATTTTCAGACAGTTGTAGTTAAACCAGAATCTGTCATTTTGAAGACGATTTCGTAGACTACTGGTATTTTTTATGTTTCGTTAGAGTTAAACCGTTTCGAAGCAACGCAGGTTCACAATAAGGTAGAACTTCTTTGCGCTCTCAAGGCTCTTTGAAAATCATCAGTTGCTTTGGGACATCGTTGCTTTTTCATAAAAAACATCGAGTCACGAAAAGTATCTCCATCGACATAAACAGACAATAATCCGTTGGCCATTGCTAATGAAGTGCACTTTTGCGATGCACTAATTCAATCGATTATCCAATATATTGGTTAGTTCAGGGTTGTATTTGGACCATAGCCATGGCTAGGACACCGTTTCGCAATATTTTCTCCCAAAACCATTAAGGGCAGGGTAGTGATCAAAAACCGAGCAAGTTTGCTTGCAACACCTTGTTGTTAAGGGACACGCAACTAAAGCTTAACTGGGGTGTGATATATGCTAGCTGAGCTACCATTGTTCGTTGGCCTTCCTTGGTTCCCTGGTAAGACGTCATTATCATAAATCAAATCAACATCTGAGAACAATACGCCTTCTTCCCTTTGTATTGGGGCTAAATATACAAGACAAAAATAAACAGCATCATACTTTATGATCTGTAAACATTTACTAATAAATAATGATTATTGTGTTGTTTCATTCTGAAGGTCTCATGTTAACACGTTTGAGTTACTAGTAGTCTCTGCTCCCTTTCATCGACTCTTGTTTCCTCTCTTTCTTCCACAAGACTGTATGGCACGAGACCAACGAAAAATTGGATCGCCGGGGAGAACACATGGCTTTGTTGGAACAACAGCTGACCTCTTCGGAACAGGCAATTTCTGATTACATGGTAAGCCTTATTTTAGATCATATATTCCTTCCTTTTCTGTTCCACACTAAGTTCCAGAAACAGTTTGTGTACATGTGTGTGTACGTGTGACCCATCGTTTCTTGTTAACGCATGAATATTACCAAGTAAACTCAACGGTTGTTCCACCATTGAGAACATAGTCATGTTTCGGATCATCTAATCTCGAGGAAATCAGCAATATACGTGGTAATGTATACGAAAAGTCGTCATAGAAAGTGCATTAGCATTGTTCATATGGTTTTTAATTTACCAGTAAAGGGTAGGATCATATTAATGTATTGTTTAGACTGTCGCTTTTACATTATCGACTGACATAACGCTTTGCTTATTTACACAAAAACACATTTTCATGAACTATTCTGAATTTTAAAAAGTAGCGTTCGAAGTTGAAAACTATGACGCACAACAATAGCCAGAAACAAAGGTGACAGCATTCAGGTCCAATTTTGCTTACACAACCAATTCAGAGCAAAATTATTAGGCAAACTATGCGACTAAGTAGATTCATTCAAGTTAGTTACCCATTGTGTGAATACAGTTAGAGTGCTGTTCATCCGTGAGCATAGGTGTGTATCGGTCTAAGTCACATGCCTTAGTTTAAACATTCCCATATGTCCGGATTATTTAGATTCACTGATTGATGATAAAAGCACGTACTCGAAAGCTTGACAGTGTTACTAATGAGTACACTGTGCACACTCCCCATACATTAGAGTTGTGCGTGAATGTTCAAGTGATCATCATTCCATCTATCTCACGAAGAGGTCATACAACAATGATTAGCGTACTTACTCCGTAACCGTAATATTCAGGATCCATACAACAGTTCCGAAAAGAAAATACATCACTTTTGAACCTGGACAACTAGCAAACTAGCACCGAGTGAACATGTCATTAAGAACAACTGTCGTTTAGAGAATGTCCGCTATCTCGATTTAAAAGAGACTTGGACAAAGGCCACCTCAGGAAGTGAAACGTACAGTATCAAAAATTTGAATGCGGCCGGAGCCAAATATTTTTGAAATTAGGTCAACTGAATTAACAGATCTTCCACCCTATGCCTTGTTATCACACGCGCTTGTTGCATTGCTGCCCAAAATTGCCCACCAAATTCTTTGCCACTCATTAGTTGCTAGGCATTCTGCTTCTATAGAAGTTCATTGATGCTTGGGTTCCGAACATCATTCTTGCCTTCTGCCAAAATATTTGACTTATTGTTCGAAAAATATCAAAAGTTTCCACACTGCTACTAAATATTAAACAGAAAAATCCCACGGAGAATCAACGTGCCAAATGCGTAAACCTAATCAAACGACTGGAGGAAACGTACGGCTGGAAACTTTCCGCTGACCATGAACGTCTGAAGCGAGCTACAATGACAAATCAGGCTGCAGCCGGATCGGTTGGCGACTGGATATTTGACGAGGATCTACTAGGAAAGTATGAATTCACTCTACAAACTGTGGCACGATATCTGAATGAGGTACAATCCAATTTAGATCAATGCAACAATGGACAGCTACAGGGTCTGGCTTCACTTCTTGGAGTAAGTAATCCATTTCTACCGAAGCGTCTCTGTATAAAGTATTTACTGATCTTGAAAGACTTTTGCATTCATTGTTATATTCTAAGTACCATAAAATTTTCGAAAATGTATGAATATTATAGGTCAAGAAATGAAATGAAATATGAGACTGAGCGTTTAACAATGTCTCAAATTCAACCACTGTTAGTGAATATTCGAACTCAATATGGTCCGGATTAATTTAGTGTCTAGCGCTCAGGTTGCTATAAATAATACTTAGTTCTAAACCAGTTATACTGAACGCGCAGACCATTTAGGGACGGCCTTCAGTAAAGGTTTTTCAATGGACCTAGTGTTAGCAAAAGAACAGAGGTCAAACATGGTTCACTGTGGTCTATTCGTAATGGGAAGATCTAATTTGTCGGTCATAGGTTTGGGTTAGGATTGTTGTCAGAGATAAAGAGTGTTTGTATATGATTTCACCGGTTGGTCACAGCCACTCGACGGAGCAGGATTTCCTGTCACTATGATTCATACTTGTGTACTGAGCTCAAAGGACGAGAAAGAGAGATGGTAACGCACCCTTCCGTAGGTACAAGTTGATCCGTGCTAATCATTAGGAGGGATCCTACACAGTCTGATTCACCGACAGGCGTAACTGAACAACGGCAGGGTTCTTTCCCGACTTCTGAAGCCAATGTGCTTTATAGCGATAGAACTTCGAGAGTCTGTTGTGTTCAACATTGAACAAATGCAGCTCTCTTTTTTGCTTCGTTTGTATGAATGGGCTCATGAAATTATCACAGATGATCCTGTGAAAACAGTCTGTTTGTTTTGGATTTTTGACACGGGCTACCAATAATCTTTTAATTCTACCCAGATTATGTAACAACCGAATGACACAATTAAAAATAGCAGATCGTACGTTTTTTCATGCTCATGAGCTGCCAACCGACGTAACGAGATAAGCTACGGTATCTGTGTAGTGCATTGGAAATTTCTAGTCGTGTTATTCCTTTCCATCAATATTTATGTGTCCAGCTGCTGTTTTAAAGAACATAATTAGCGCGCAACATTCAAAAAAATTCATATGGTCTGTTGATTGAGTCGTGTATTTCCTCGTAAAAGTGAAATTATTTTCAAACATATCAAACTATCAGATATTTTGTGAGTGTAAACTTCAAGAATAATGAGAGAAAAGTATTCCACACAAACTTTAACTGAACAGCGTAATATTTTCGTTTAATACATTAATGACAGTACGGCTTACAATAAACAGTTCTCAAAAATATGTTTTCCACTTCAAATATTTTAATTACTAACACCAACACTTGTTTCTCCTTTTCTGAAACTTTTTCACAGTCTTGTCGTCGCAGTAACAAATTGGTCGCATTGATCTAATAATTTTGTCAGTCGACCTGGATCAATCAAATAGTTTTTTTTCTCTCTCTCGATAGAACACAGTATGGGTCTCATGATATTGTCATAAAATGGTTTTGAGAAGTACACTGTAGTTTTCAAATCACTGCACAATGTGAGTAGAAGGTGAAAGACTGAAACAGCGGGGGTCATAAAAATAATGAACTTAAACAAACTGGTGTTTAATTGTTAGTACAAATAACGAACAGAACCGAATGCGACGTCTACGAAGGTAATGTTCTGTGGCATCATGCAGTTATAACAAACATGTCAACCTCATCCATTTTTTTAAGCCGTAGTAAGTTCCACAGACTAGACCTTAATTTTATTTGCGTTGTTGAGTCTAACTAATCGCCTTTAAAATTATGTCATGTGTCGTTTCGTTATCCGCTTCTTCCTCACTCGAACTTCAGCGAATCGAGAGTCGGTTCATTGATTGCTACCAGCTTTTGTCAAACGCAGCAGAAATTCTAAATCTTCTTACAAAAGCGAATGAAGAGGAATCCAAAGAAGCCAATATCACAAAATCAAACGAACTGAACACAGAAGAACTGCTCTGGTTGAAAGTTGTACTCGATACACAGAAGAACCGCTTAGATACCTATTGTGCAGAGTTCAGAGAGAAAAGAAGGTACATTAAAAGAATAACTGCCCTTTTTTGCTAATAATACTGTCTCTTGTAAAAAAGCATCTGGTAATCTTGAATAAAATTAACTTTTTTAACTGCCAGAAACGACAAATCCGTTTTTCTATGCTACTCATGCTTGCACAGAAATTGATCAGTAGAATGTTTGTAAAAAGTTAACAACAAATAACGTTCTCAGGTCAACTTCGGAAAACAAGATATCTATGACGGTTTCATAAGAATTGTTTGAGTTTTCATTTCTTCTACTGTTTGATAGTGTCCGATACCAATATCCCAGGTAATGAAAGAAACCTAGGAAAGGATTAGCGGAAAATCGGAAAAAGCTTACACTTTTGGAGAGTAGTCGAACAGTAATTTTGGGTCACATCCACTACAAATATCATTCATCACAATGGTAGACACAACCGGCAGCTTTTCCCAATAAAGGATATCAGTTCTCGTTTGAACTTAATCAGCAAACTTGGAGCGTCCAGACAAAAATGTAGGCTTTCCCGTCTTGGTCACTCACATCGTTCACTTGACTATCGCTTCCATGTTATACTAACAGAAGAAGAAGTTGGACGCGGTAACTGATCAGTTGGTACTTATGTAATTTGTGCGGTCAAAAGAATATGTCTGTGGATCCCTCAGTTTTAGCTCTATGCATCAAACGTTTTGTTTATCACTTGTGGTTGAATCCGAACACTCGATAAATGAAGGGCCTACGAGTAACAATAGAAACGTTTTCTGTTTGACCATCCCCAGAAGGACCGAGTGTCACAGGTAACGTCTGTTATCAATTACATCTGAACTTTAGCTCTAAGACTTTAGATCTCACGGGATACTCCACTGGTGGTCAGTCAACTTCTGTGCAACTTCTGCAACAGCCTATTATTAAAAATGAGTCAATGTGCCAGTTCCCATCATTCTAGGAACGATATTCCGTGTTCCGCAGATATAAATGTCCGACTGAGGAATAAATTCGTTCATTTCCCATAAGTTGCTTCAAAATTTTCGAAAACAGTTGACGGCATTGCTGTACGATAACTCTAGATCTTGGTGTGCAACAGTTACAGACGTTGTTACATTTTTGTCTTCCAGGACGCCCTTCTATACAAAAGACGTTAAAAATTAAATTTTGTTTCGGATTGATACCTGATATATTCTAGTCCGTGTTGTCTTAAGTTATGTGAAGTTACAACAAGATTACTCTGTCATATTTCCATCGATGGCATATTCTTTAGCAAATGAATATTAAAAACATGCAAACAACTTGTTCACAGCAGAGTTTCCTCTCATTTGCCTTTAGTCTGTGGAAGCTCAGCGCGGAACATTGGGAAACATTCGGCTCACAGCTTAAAAATCTGAAAGGACTTCTTTCAGATCTGAAACAATTGGAAGAAAATTTGGGAGTCAACAGACAAGCAGAAATGCAAGTAAGTTACTCAACCAATACCAATTGTTTTTTTATGGTGGTTGCCTAGTTAATTTAATTGGCACTTTCTGTTAACAAGTCACCTTAAATCTCTTTTGAATTCGCTGTTTGGGTGGGATAAAAAAACAGGATCGCGTGCGCTGTTCATTTCATGTACACGTCCATCGTGTACAGAATGCACTACGTTTGATGTGGTTTTTTTTGCGGCAAGGCACAAACTGAATAAGCTGAGCAATTTATCGTTACTGTTAGTGTCTCAATAAAGATTATCGTATGCTTGACTTTCGGTGAGTTCAAATTACTTGACTCATCAAAATTTTCTGTTCCTTCTCGCGAATGATCTTCATTAACTTGTACGACTTAACATTCTTTCGGGAAGGAAGATCCACTCAACCTATATGTTGACCCGATGGCATCTCGCGGAAGGATTGAACAAACAACACTACATTATGGGGGTGCCCATGCCGTCAGTTGGTCACTCATTTTGACACTTACATTTGATTACTTATGAGTAGTCGGGGATTTTGTTAATTTCAAGTTGAACATAACCCACGATTGGTCGCAGCTGTCGCATTCCCATAGGCTTTCCAATCGGCCTCTTTCGAACAGCAGAAGCACTAGACTCGAGTTTTTCTCTCATTAGAGCTCCTCAGTATATGGGAACGCAACAGCCGCTATCAGTTGTGGGTGGTGTTAAACTTGAAGCTTACATTTTTGTTCCTAAGGCAAAACTGTGACTCACCAACCCATCACCCAGTCGCCTACCAAATTTGAGATATTTGTCGATCGCTAATCCTGGTGGGATGGGACTGTGATGAGTCAAGCAGAATGAAGCGACAGCCGATAAATCGATACATTACCGGCACTCATTAAAGATCACGCAAACAAAAATTAACGAACCTACCAGACTAACATCAAAACGTTTTGTTCACCGTGAATGAGTCGCTCTATTGTCATGTGTGTCCAAACATGGTCGATACAGTTGGCATTAAATGAATGTATCTAATTAATGTAGACTGATCGCTGCAATCACCCCCCATCCTGTCTGCTGTCCAGTAAAACAAAATCAGTCATGTTGGAAAGTTTTACTTAATTTCAAATTAAAGCAACCCTACCCCTGTATGTTAGTCCGCAAATTAGATTCGGGCCTCGCGATAATTAACAATCTGTCCAAAGATTAAAAAATATCCATAAGCATTTGGAGGTAGGGTTAATCGGACATGAACTTCACTCACATTTCATTTCAGCGCTTACAATCAGAAGGACTTTCCAGCCAACCCGCTGGAAGAAAGCCAGGTAAGAGCTTCACTGTTGTCAAAGTTCGTCACTAGTACAGTTCCTTGCCCCATGAAAGCGTGGTTGAAGTTCTGGTCTCGGTCACGGCAAAACAATGCATTAATAATGACATAAAACTTGAGTCAAGTGCGTCTTTTCAAAGGTGACTGACTGGAAAATTCATGAGAATGAAAAAAAATATGATCAGTTGTGGGTGATACCCGACTAGAAGGTTAAAAGACTCATTTTTTGTCGTCTCCATCCAAAGGAGGCCTGTTAGCCTTTCGCTTCCGACGAGTTGTCCGACACTAGTTGACTACATTGACTTTTCCCCACAGATCACATGATTCTGTTGTTGCCAGCCGGTCGTAAAACTGAGCCAATAGCTGCCTTGTTTGATGTCTGTTATCACATAACGGTTCCTTCCTACACCGAATATGTCAGTTTCCTGAATGGACTGTACATGACTCGAGAAACAACTAATAATTTGGCATACAGTGCGAATGAATCAACCACCACAGCAGTTAGTTCATATACCTTTTTGTAATCCCCACTACCGCGGCCTTGTGTTCTCGTGGTAACTGTCCGTACTATTTGTAATCATTTACGGTTTTTGGGTTCTAATCCCCGGCGTTCAGTGTGCTGATATGATACCAAAAGTTTGAGGTGGCCGTCCACAACTGCGCAGGTGGTTGTTGCTACCAACCACCTATAGAAGGAAATGAATTCACCTCATAACGGGAGCCTGACACTTTGATTGTTGTCTCACTTTTAACAATGGGGTATCGGAAGTCCACTTGCATTTGTAGTGATTGATCGTAAAACGGAAAACCTATAGAACACTGCGATGCCACAAACAACCGTCCAACCCATTCCGTCAGTGACTTAAGTCAAGATAACAGTGTTTTGTGCACCTCGACAGGATCATTTTTAGCTCTGTACCCATTCACATTGTTACTAGGGAGAGAACGGTTATTTCAACTGGCTCGCACTGTCCAATAAAAATCAGTCAAATTCATAGGTGATTTATTGAATGATCTTGATTGACCGTATTAGAAATCAACTGTTGATTCTGGTTTGTAGTTACCTCAAAATTAGAATAACCAAGCTTGTTTAGAAGCCGATCGAAGTAATGAATGACAGAAAATGGGCAAGACCGACTACGGACAAATAAACAGGTTTCTGATTAAGTACACAGAATCACATTTAAGAAGATTCCAATAGAAAAGGAGGACTTTTTCAGATGCAATGCGATCTCTGAATGTTTTTCACGTACTTCAAAACTATGAAAAGCAGGAGACTCACTACATCTTAACAGATGTAGTAAGAATCTAATGTAACCACAAAATCCTCCACCAATAAACCTGCGGAAGCAATAAGTAAACGTTGTACCTATTGAGGAAGCACACATGCAATAATATATCTACCTACTAAGTTACATGAAGTTGTCAGCAACTTTAAACGCTTGATTCCGTTGTAAACCTCATCAACATCACGTGACCTAGTTAAACTGATACTCAAAATATCTGTAAAACGATGAAGTGAGTATTCGCTGTGTACACTGAAGGATGACAAATATTAAGGGGACACTAATATATGGATTATTTCTAAATTTTGGGACAGCACGTCAATACACTTGGACGTGTTAACAGACAGACTGTAGGGCTGTTGTCAGGTCGACAGTTATAACAAAAACTAGTAAAGTGGACAATGAATCTAAAGTACGGTGTTCATTGTCATCCGCATCTTTGGTCTTAGAAAATGTACAGTACTTAATGAACAGGGTCACTATACAAAGCGATACATAAAATGTGGAGTGGAATACACGCTGGAGAATACAAGAACCACTAGTGAGTGACGATGAGACTTGACTGTGAAATTGGGTAACTTGTCAAATTACACTAACATTCAACGGTTTGGGATTACATGTCAGACTATATGAGAATTTGTATAAACGTCTCCCACTGCATGCTGTCAGGTGCATCAATCTAGTTTAGTTGGCACACGCTAAAGATTCTTAAGTTCGGAACAAGAGGTGACTAGACGAACTGTACTCGGCAAACGAAAGCATCATGGGTGATTAGAGTCCATGGTTAATAACTGAGGTCCCATTCGACAAAGACGGAAGTTTTTCGAAAATGATCCATGCTACAAATGTGTATCAGATCGAACTAAATTATCATTGCTTTGTTGCTACTTTGGTGGAGGTTTAGATGAAGTTTGTTTAGATAGGATTCGGTGCACCTAGTAATGTTTTGAAATGTTTATTTAACACGTCTTTTAATTGTTAAGAGAGTAGATAATTTCAGATGGTGGACGCTACAAATTGTATGCTTAGTCCTAACTTCATTTGTTGAACTGCATTCACAGGAAAAACTGAAGTACACTTGCGGGCGATTTAAGAGTTTGAAAAACATTGCATTAGAACTGCTACAAACAGATCTGACTCCACCCAGAGAAGGCAATGGGGTTGCCAGTGAAGTACCACTGCAAAAGTCAAATGCGACTGCATCATCTGACTCGGTTCCACCAGTAGTCCCACCTAGAAGGAACAGTCTTCATCGCGGACAGTCTATGACGCCGGCTGAACAAGACCGCTGCATGGTACAACGTGAACTAAACATGGTACATGCTCAATTACAGGAGATGTGCACACGGTACCAATGTTCTGAACTGACGGATCGATCAGCAGCATCGGAACTCATGTGGACGGAACGTGGTGAAGACATGCAGGGAAGCTCAACCCAAAACAGGAAGCGAACCCCAAGGTGAGCAACTTCATGGTGTTATGATATACGCGACCCAGCGATTAATTTGTGTTCGCTTAAAGAAACAATTATTAGGAACAGGAATGGTTGGAATAGCGGTCACAATTACTCATAGATGACTAGTAATAGAGTCAGCTGTGACAATGCACCAAGGATCATCTACCTTTTAGTAGAAAACTAGGGCATGAAATCTGTGTATACCGGATGGGATATCTATCAATCTTTCACTTCCCTGGTAAGTTCTCCGCACTATCCAGAAACTTCTCTCTTACTTCGGCGTTTCTATCTTTTTTCTTCTAATTGTTTTGTTTTTCTGCTGAACTTAAAAGAGTGCAGTAAAGAATTTTCTCAACTTCTCCATTATTTTCCGGTATCATTTGACCCTTTTCTATGGATTTCTTTATTTGTTTCATGATGATTTGCGCAAAGTAACGTCTCCTCAGTTCATCTTGAGCGCAATTGGACTCAGACAATTTTTTAACCCTCGCGCCATCTAACATTTCCGTCATACAATCTCACCCCCTCATCCTCATCATCGGAAACCGTGTATTAAGTTGGCTAAAGCATGTTGAATGAAAACGCTGGGTTGAACCCTTCTCAAATTTGAACCTAACTTTTATACCTGTTTGAATAAGTTAGTCAGAAGACACAGACTATTAGATGAATTCATTCCGCATACTCACATCAGTCGTAAACTTGTGACTAACATGAGGACATTGATCATCTTTCCAAAAGTGTTCATCCAACTATCGCGTTCGAAGGGGAGATTGATGTAGTCAGCTTTTTTTTTAGGTACATCCGCAGTTGCTTTTTCCATAGGAGTATGTTTACTGCATTTCCGGATAAAACATTCTGGGAAATGATTAGCACGAAGCGCTTTATGCAGCATTGTTTGCTCAGCTTGTAATCTATCCTGGGATGTCGCAGCATCGTTGATCAGTCGCCTGCGGTCTCCTCTATACGCACAAAGACAACTGAGTGTCAACCTTTGCTTACCATGGATTTTGCTACTCACCACAATCCAACCCGATTTGGATTGTTAGCCGTTTCATTTAAGTCTTGTTGTTTTGTTCCCATGTTAGTCACACGTTTATGACTGACGTAAGTGTGCGAAATGAACTCATCTAGTAATTCGTCTTCTGACTATTCTATTTACATGGCTCAAAGGAACTCTGTTTCAAATTTTATATCCGGTTACGCTTGGGCTTAAT
Source organism: Paragonimus heterotremus (assembly GCA_013368495.1). Classification (NCBI taxonomy): domain Eukaryota; kingdom Metazoa; phylum Platyhelminthes; class Trematoda; order Plagiorchiida; family Troglotrematidae; genus Paragonimus; species Paragonimus heterotremus. The sequence continues at coordinate 37,873 of LUCH01002551.1, forward strand.
GGCACATGACCATCGTAGAGGAGCTACTTAAACCCACATAAGCGTATAATAGTCCCAAAGCCAAGTACGTCCATCCTATATAGGCTTGCCATTCTAAAGAATTCCGTTTCACAAGATACTACAGTGTTGTTCAAGTACAAATGAATATATGTTACTTCTCTTTTGATCAAGGGTTACGATTCGTATGATGCGTACTCCTATGTGGTGCGAGATTTTCTGCCCTTCAAAACTACTTATGAGTAGGCTGGCGGATTTCATAATTTAAGTGAGAACTAATTACGAAAAATTTGGGCTTCGGCTGGATTCGAGGCAGCGACAGAAACAGCACTTCCTTAGAAATGCCTTATTCCGAAGGCAAGAGCTATTTTATTTGGATCCATGGGGCATATGAATCGTCAGATCCAGAAAAGTCTTTTTTGGATAATTACGACTTGAATTGGCTTGCCGACACATACGTGTGCTGCTCGAAGGAAGCTAACCTAAAGGCGTGGCATGTTTCCAACAAGATCTACGTACATAACAAAGACAGTCCCTCTCCTAAAATCCCAGGACCAAAACTAAAACGTCGATGTTGATGTTTCAACATCTAGATTGCTCCAAACGCTTAATCAGGCTGACACGGTCAGCCTATCATTTGCGTATAAAATGATCAACCTTCCACTTGACTACGAACTGGGATACCTACACAATCTCGGTTCAGCAGCGTGAGAACTGTGCAAAAGATCCAATGCACTAGTGGCTTTGAGATGCGATCGGTCAGCGTACATTATGAATTTAAACATGGAGAATAATTCCAGTGTCACTGTGATAATTTGACATTTTTATACAAGCTGAACTGTCATGTATAATACAACCACTGCTGACTTATCGGCGATATTTGGAGTGATTTCGGTGTCTTACCGGATCACCCAAACCAACACAAATATGTGACTTATTGATAACACTGTTTTGATTATACGGGATTCCAGGTTATTTCTACCAAAGTGTTGAACTGCATAAAGCAAGTCAACATTTTCATCAAGTATTTTATCGTTCGACCTAATGGATATGTGAGCCAAATTTGGAAAACGGTCAGACGTCAATAATAGCACCAGCATTTACTCAGCTATCCGAGGTACATTCAAGACTATTAAACTGCACCTCAACAACATCACTTTTCTCCTGGATAGCATTACGAAACAGACTAAGTAGTCTAAAAAATATGGTTTTTCTGAAACATAGAACAGATCAATTCTGACATCCTTAATTCCATTCATGTACACCATATTATTACTGAGTTGTGTCCACTATAAGGTGTGATTTGTTAACCACCGCATATTGTTCTAACTTGTGCGACTATGTAGTAGATAAGCGGGGTGGTTGAGTGACTTTCAATAATGCTAAATTGACTGCTCAACGCCGCTCATAAACATTTAACAATATTGAACAGTAGGAGGCGTGGCCGGAGTTCTAGCCCCAACCGTGGCAAGGATATGCACTACTGATAAGCTCTATGTGAGCGAAAGTCAAGATGAGTGCTTCATTTCGGAAGTGGGTTATTGGAAAGTCTATGGGAATACGACATGTGTGATCAATTGCGGGTGATGTTCAATCCCCTGCTACGAGTTAATGATTTGTGTGATTTCAACCCATCAATATACCCGATGACAAACGGACATGAGCTCTTTGCTCTTTCCACTCAGGCTGCTCTAAGCTAAAGCGAGCTAGTGCTGACACTCAGACAAGCGTAATCGGATTGAAATGTGGTCTATTTCATTATAAGACGAAATTTATATACTCCGAGAAACAAAAATGCTTAAGTTTCACAAATTTCTGTAAACTGTTACCGGGACCACTGTGGCTTACAACGCCGGTTGACACCGGTGCCTGGTTCGCGAATGTTCTTGTCTACGGTTCCACATGTTTCTAGGTTGGGTCCTGCAGTACAGTACAGAGCTGCTACTAGAAACCGTTAAAACATAAGGCAGTTAGTTATTTATGAGGAAAATTTAGCCGGCGAAGGTATTGATTTATAGTGTAAGTGTCACGTGTGTCACAGTTTATCCGTTCACATGCTTCAGTTGATTTCTTCTTCATCATCTTCATCATCACTAACAAGTTTGCTAGAGCACACTAATCATGTGACGTCGTCTTTACAAACAGTAACCGATGAACAGTCCGCCAGGAATATTTCACATAAGCGGACGACCCTGGAAGCATTTTCTACATGATTGCCGTATTATAAACCATAACATCCATACTTTGTATAGACAAGTGTCTTGTGTGTTACAAGCCAGTATTTTCTGCTACAATATTATTTTATGACAATGTACAGCCAGCTCACTAGCTTCCATTCAATTCGTGCACACGGTTGGCTTATGTATGTCTGTTTTTGCCGCTTAACTGATAGTCACACAGTGAGGTTTTGTGTTTAATTACCATGACTACTGAAGTATAGGTTTGTGCAACCTGGTAGAATTCAATACTTACGTGATCGTATGTCACGAAATCGAGAACACTGTGACGTATAAACTAGAAAGGTGATCACCGCCGCAACAAAAGTATCAACCCGTTTGCTCGAATCGAAGCTCAGTGTTCTGGGTTGGAAGTTGTGACCAGATGTTGAAATTTCAGACAGGCAAAAATCTGAAGTGTTTTGTGAAAATGAGTGGATGTTCTGTTTTGACCAAGACAATGTTATAAAGCTTTCCATTAACAGAGCCAACCGTAACATCTGGACCAGTGAATAACGAGGAGTCAGTGAAAGAACGTCTACGGTCAAATATTTGACGAATAGTGTCAATGTGGCCAATATATTCTCTAAGCGACCGTTTTGGAATTTCTGCTAGGCATTACGTATACCATCAGAACTTAGTATTAATTTCTAAACGGAAAATGTTATACTTTTTTCCGACTGTAAATCCCGCTACCGAGTATTAATGATCACGTTATATCAACCAAAATCCTATATTACAAAGTTTGTTCTGTAAGGTGAGTGACTCGTGCGATTTCAAATTGAAGAGAAGTCCTGTTCGTCCACTACGGTTAACAGGACAATTTGCTGTGCCGCCTTCCCACTAAATCGGATAACTTGAGTACTATTCATCAACGAACTTGGTCGAGTATTTGCATATCGTTTTTGACCACAGTAAACGCTTGACCTAGAAGGTTGCTTATAACAGAGTATGTGAAAATCTACAATCACAGACGCATACACTTATTTGTATGGTTGACTTGTATCCGCATCTATTAGGTATCAATGCACCGTCATTCGCCATTGATGACACGTCACACATACTGCATAAACACGTTTCTAATAATCTCTTCTGATCCCTCGTTTTCCTGACTTTGAGACTTGCCCTTCAATTCCCGCGCCTGCAAATCGTGCTATACTACTCACAAACGAAAGTGCATGTTGTACAACACAACGATATGGTCGTCTCTAATATGAGGTGAATGGCACAGTGATCAATACGGCTGACTTACGAGAAAGTGTTCGGAACAAGGATGTGCTATAATGACCAGCTCTAACAAGAATGAAAATCAAGTTTTTCTGCTTCGTTCTTAAACTAGAACGATTGAAGAGTACCTGATTATGAAGCAGCCTACAATTGTGAGTGGTTCTCTGTCCACATCAACCAGATGTCCATAAACCCCAGTATCTCAAAACATCTAGATGGATAGGACCTGTCACACTTAACTCAAACTTAAGCCTCAGTACTGGTATGTGAGCTTAATATCATCCGTTCTTTTACAATCGCGATTTATAGTAAGTGACTTCTGGTGAATGTCACCGATTTAGATTGAGCATAAACTAATGATTCTTCGATTGAAACGTTGTATCATCGTTTTGCATTTCTGATTTGAAGCACTTGAATCTCTTCTGGAATTCTTCGAACTTTAAATATACCACATATATAAATTCTTGATCATTTATTATACCACCTAGATTGAGTACTTCTCGTTTCAACTACTTGTTTTGACCGCTGTTCCACATCTCTAAAATCGATTCGGCATCCTGCAACACAGCATTCGTTTCGAAGGCCGAAGGTGTGCACTATATTTAGAGTAGTTATGAAAATTAGACTGGGAAATTGAACCGGCGAGGGAATAGATATCACCTGGTAACGCCACCCTGAATGAAAGAACTCCTCGCCCCCGCCCGGGTGCTCAGTTAGTCAGTACTTGCTTGCTCGAAAAACTTTGCCTCTACTGGATTGTTTGAGAATATGAACGTTGCTTCTGAGTGTCTGCTGTCGTCTCAGAAACGAGATCTAGATTGTAAACCATTGTTTTGCCTAGACCAGAATAAATATCTAACACAAGTACAAGATTTAAGCATATATTAAGTTCATCGTTGAACGGGTTTGACGTTAGTGCATTTTGTTTGTCTTACGATATGCACATTTCTTGCTACAACTTTCTACTATTTCAATACTTTTGTCCTCTTTGCATTATCTATAGATCTGCTTACGTCAATGCAGGTTGGCTTGATGAAGAGATACCGCCCCTTTCGCTGATTCCTTTGGAAACCTTGGGAGCCAATCAGTCGGAAGTTGAGGCTTGTCTAAAGGGTCTGGATGAAGAGACTCGTTGGCTGGTTGACAGTTCCGGTCTCGTGCCAACTAGTTTGCTCAACCGTAAATCCGA
>LUCH01002551.1:49070-66477 GCA_013368495.1 Paragonimus heterotremus
CTCACAATTCATGAATGTTTATTTTAAAAAACCTACCCGGAACTCACATCCACTGAGCATCACTTCATTCGCGTTGTGCTTATGTCTTGCGGATACGTGATAATAATGTGTCAGATTGGGTCTATTTCAAAATCAGTTCACTTCATTGAAGGGGAAGGCGATGCCAGCCAAGGCGAAACCCTAGATTATTGCCCTGAACCGGTTTCGATGAACTCGCCATACTAGTATATTTTCCATGTACTAACAGTCAAAATCGGTCCCTATTTGTGGGAACATCAGAGGTAACCGTTATTGTTTTCAGTTGTGCTAGGAATGATGAACGTTCTCGTATTCATCATGGCGGTTTGCATCGTGTCTAAAGGTCTCTCAGGAAGAATATTTTTGTGAAGTTGAAACCATACAATTTGGATAATTCATCCTTTTTCTGTTCGGCTATAGGTGTACTCACCACCTGTTTCATTTCGTTAGACAGGAAGATATTCCTTGCAGGATAGGATAGGCTCGAATAACAATCAGATGCAGATGGCACGTTATAATAAAAATACAAATCCTGACGAAGTTATCAGTCAAGGTAGTTAATAGGAAATATTGTGCGCGTACACTGGTGTAGTAATCGCCAACAGCTGGTAAATATTGGGATGGAGAGCACACATCGTAACGCAACTTGTAGCGATAAACCAAGCCGGTTAAAAGTTAACTAATTTCTGACACAATACAACAGAGGACGGACACCACTACGTAACTTTCATGACCGACAGAAAAATGGTGGATATCAACTTCAGTTGCGATCTGTTGTTGGATCTTAGTAGATGCAGTGTGGTGATGGGGCCGATTAACTGATTGCTTGTCGTATATTGCCCAGCCTGAACGGATCGTAGGTCATGCTTCTCCTGAAGTGTTTTACCATCACGGTACAATGATTGTGTGTTCTCCACAAAAAACCTAAACAGCAAACATATTTGATATTACAATTCCTTTTGGTAGATCCGTAGTGTTTTAACGTAGTGATATTTCTTACAAACTGGTAGGCCTGTGCAGTATGTCGCATTCCAATCAGCAGAGTTTCGTGCAATTAAATTATTCTACCTCCAATAAGAGGCATTTGAATCAAAAATACACTTCTATACTCTTACTGAAACGGGATACTACATGGAATATTGCGTAGAGAACATAAAAATATGCACCATCTTTGTAAACAGGATGGTTTTGTGACTTCTTGAATGTACAGAAATCATTGAACAGCAGCACTTGCTTGTCATGTTCTAATGAGAATACACTTTTCTTTGGCGAGTAGTGTCCATGGGGTAGAGCCGTTAGCACCCTCATTTTGGAACCGTGATCGTCAGAGTATAACTCCCGATTCGAACAACGAAATTTATCACTAGCGCAGTCAAAAAGTCATTTCAGAAGAGGGATTTCGTAGACTGGTTGATATGTAATGGAAATTCGAATGGAAAATATTCTCTTGTTTCACCTAGATTACTACTGGCAACAGAAACGATGTAACTTTACACCACATGAGCTTTATTGGGGAGTACACTTCAAGGTTAATCTCAACCTCTAACCGTTCATCAGGAAACGGATTTTGTGTTAAAACAATCTGACACTTTAGAATATGGTATGCGGCAATTCTTGTGTTTGCTTCTATAAGGATCTATCTGTTACTCCCTTATTTCACCAAAGCACAAGTTCTTTTTATGTTCATCACATAGAGCTTGTATTCAGTTAAACGAAATGATATTACTTATATGATATTGCACATGACAGTGAAAACTGTCTATTCAAAGTACATGGAATATTTATTTAGACTACCTTTGATGATCCACAAACAGGAGTGGTCCTTGAAGAGATGACGCTACGTGAAAGCTGTGTTTCGGTTTGCTAACATTCAGTCTACCCTTTTTAGGTATATGGAAATACAGGATGCCACATAAAAAGTACTCTAAGAGTTTGTAAAAATATGTCAACAGACAGGTTTATTGTTTGTTTCGCTCAATCTATAAAACTTATCTTTGCGAGCCGGCTGACATGAACAAAACAAGGACGGTTGATTATATTGCAAACGGACGAGAACATTCGGCGAATGCCAGGGGTTATTCAAAGATAGACGGTTTTTCTTCTCATTGTGCTTTTCTGTCTGTGTGCCTCCCCGTAAGCGGTATTCTACTGGACACTCATCTGTTCCAAACAAACGGTTCTAGTTTTTGGATGTCGAGTGATGTTATGGAGAGGAGGATCAACAACTGTTCTCGTTCCTCAACTATCACTCATATTTGATCACGTCCAGGTGCTCTGTAGAGTTGAGGGCTCCTCCAGTAGTCAGGTATCGTCCCAACTAAATCACTCGATGCCAGCCGAATCAATAAGCAGTCTTCATTTTGAAAAAACCACTCAGTCAGTGCGCTGACTGTTGCAGTAATAAACAAGCTTGATGTGTTACCCTAACTGGTCCATCTTTCATGTTAGATCTTAGCAGCATCCTTCGCAGATGATGACTCATTTCATGGAAATCATCTATTACGGACTAAATATATCTCATGATGGATCGGCTTTCTGTTACTGTGTGAGGGATATACCTTTGTGACCTATAATTGTAAAAGAAATCTGGTCATTCAAACCGAATTTTGTCTCAGTGGATGAGTCTTCTTTCTAGCGGCTATACATATAATATACCTGTTGATACATTTTAATATCAGGTTAACCAATCTTATGATGAGAAGTACAAAAACCTCATATTTGTCCCCTCCTGAGTAAGTAACATCACTGTAACCTAATTTCTACCAACATAAGTTTTCGCTTCTCATAAGAGTTTACAAAAGTTTCGAACCAGTTTTTTTTATGGACGCGGTTTATTCAAAATTCATATCTGATTAGGTTTTGTGGATACTTTGTGTTTCCAAGTTTCCAAAATCCTTCACTGAATATCAATAACATTACAGATAAAAATAAGAAGTGATATGTTTGGCTGAAGAGAATGTCATAAATGTGTTGAACTTTATCCCGACCCTCTTCGATGACGTTTTTCTTTACGTATGTAGGGCTTAATATACAACTTTCTTCCGGATGTCTTTTAGGGCTACTTCTTATGCGAAATTTTCTAGGAAAACTCCAGAGTTTTCGTGTCCTGAATCTGCCCGGCCTTCGAGGGTCCGAAGAATCAGGAAATATTTTCATCTAGACTTACTATCATCCATTATGGATGGCTCCAACGTACCATCCACCTGTAATGTCGAGATCTAAGTCAACCCGACACATACTGCTGAAATCGTGGACCAGCCACTATTTTCAATATGTAGGCTGTAGCCCGGCAGATCAGCCTCTTTAAATCTGTAGGATATTACAGGCTGTGCACCCCTATAAAATATAATTATCTACATGTTTATTTCGTTGAGTTCAATTAGGACAGCCACAGATAGAAATTCTGCTATTTTTGATAACATACTCTGACCTAATTGCCCTTGACTATCGTTCTTTTAAGCATGTCAAATTGGCCACCAGCGGAGGATCACGAACCGATATCTCACAAGTGTACCACCCAGCTGCTTTACAACTTAAAATACAGGTGAGCATTTCAAAAAACCATTGGCTTAAGTATATTTTAGTCGATAATTGCATATTATCATCCACCGAGCAAGAAACACCTACCAGAAAAGTCAGAAGTTCTACTTGGTATAGGTATTTATTCTTGGAAGTTAAGTCATTTCATCTCACAAAATTTCCACCATTGTGAATATTACAGTGAACAAGACAAAGTGTTGTGTGTAAAGGACTGTTGTAACCAATAATGACGGATTAATAAAACTAATACATCCTGCATATGAATCCACAGGAATGAAGAAAAATTATCTTTTGCATCCATTGTGAATATATCTCGGTTCTTATTGGTCAGTATTTGATTGGATAGTTATTTCGATTCCAGACATCCGTCAAAGGTTTTCCACTCACAAGATGAGTAGTGGGTATGTTTCCGTTTCACGAGAATCATGGAGATTGTTGTCAACATAAGCATTTGTACAAATTATTACTAATCTATTTTGTACGTACTCGAATACAGACAATATCTTATGAGGATTGTAAAATACACATGTGCTCATGATTAATGATGGAATCTCACCAAGACTGTTCTTAGTATCTGAAGTTGTCATAGACCCTCTGAAGGAAGGGACACCATCAAGTGATCCTAGTTCATAGCGCGTCCGTGGACTATTACGTAATCATTATGGGTGGACATCATCTTTTTGCTAATCAGCCTGTCACAGTAACCGAATACAATGGAGGCGACTTGCACTATACTGTTTGCGGTTCCATTCACATATTCTTAAACGACATAAAACCAAAGGAGGCACGTGACCACAACAAGGTCTGTAAGCCATCTTGATTTAACGATAGAATACAAAATGTTGATACATTATTTGATATTCATTGTCATAAAACAGTTCGGGTATATGCTGGTTTGGTTAGTGTCAACCTGCTCAGATATAGAAAAGAACGAAATATCGATTGTCTTGTACCATATACTCACAACTATTAGGAACATTATTTTATTTGGGTATGGGACCACGCTAAGGACACTAGTATGAAGTTTAAACTTTTATTTTAGAGAGCATTATTCAGTTGTTATTGTTATAGGAGGCTCAAAAAATTTAGTTAAGAACAGTTTGCTTTTTTCCATTTTCCGGGAAAATGGCTATAAACTCAGATTTTAATTACCGCTCTTGAGTCAACGATCCCAGCGGTCAGAATCCAGAACGAAGTCTTTGTGATAACGTCCGAAAGCTGACGTTTGCGTGAGGTTGTACATGAATAGTATGGATCACTCGTCCCGGGGTACGTTTTGATGACACAAGTTCGGAATAGTTTAGAAAACAAAGCCCTTGTTGAATAAGCCTGAGTTTCCTCGTAGTGCGTAGTTCGTGCGTTAGCTTACCAGAGAGATGCGTAAAGGTTGTTCGTCAGTAGATTTACATAAATTAGTCATTAGCGCTGAGGCCAATTTGTTGTCAAACTGGGTTTGGTGAAATAATACTGCTGTACTGTTTTTTCTGGGTGCACTGAGTCGATTTCTCGCTCCAAATGTGTCTTCTGTACAGGACTAATAGGTCCACTTCCATAGTAGGAATACTTACTGCGAACCATTCCTTCATCCAAGAAAATTTTCCTTGGAAGTCAACGTTTCTTCCTGAACACCGTTGTATAAATATGGTTGCCTGTAAATTCTTTCAAAAAGTACACCACAAACGTAAAGCTTTTTACACAAACGCTGCCAAACTACTCATTAGTAATACAATTTCTATGCTCAACAGTGGCGTTGGTTGATTCGGCCGAGAACTGTTCGAGAAATCCTGCCCCGGCAGTCGATCCCCTGGATCATTTGGTGGATTTCATATGAGACAGTTGATTGGGTGGATAACCCAGTGTAAATGTGAAATTCCCGAGCTCCTAGCGTAGCTTCGCAGCTCAGCTGGTAGAGCGTTTGCCGCGTTGAGGCATGCAGTTTCTGTCGCTGGTTCGAGTCCACCTGAAGCCCTGACTTCACAATTGGGTCACATCTAAAAACGTTGACCAGTTGATACGTGTCTTGCTTTAATCAAAAGAATTCCAAGCAACCTGTTGTTTACGGTCGTCCATCCCCTAGTTTTAGAAATGAATCTAATTTTGTGCAAATGAGTTCATTTCCACTGTCGCTGTTAAATACATCTACGCTTCTGAATTTGTTAAGTTTATTGCCAAAAATCGATAAACATCTTGATCGGATGAAAATAACTTTATCATACACAGGTTTTCTCTTCATTTTTTATCTCGTCTGCAAAAATAACAAGGTGGAATAAATAGAACTGCCACTGTTGTTATATAGAGTGACTTATTATCTTCTGGGCCAATTCATACAAGAAAAGGATTTTTATCTGCTGAAATATAACCCTGATTATGTTTAAATCAAACTGAAAAACTGTCCTGTCAGTAAGAGTTGCGGAGATTTTTCCACATCTCGTGCTCCAAACGTACGTCAATAAATAGTCCACGGAGTTGGCCTAGCGCAAAACCGACTTATATCAAAGTCATATTTCACTGGTTTACCAGTTACATGCGTTGTAATTAGTCAACGCATAAGCAATAATGTATTTTTCATTCAATTTTGAAACAGTCATGTTTTTTAAATGTGGGAGAAACGAACAAGTAGGACGGTGGACGAGCTCTGATCCCTCTCATCAGGTATCTTACTCAGACTACGACGGATTAACATGAGTGAATTCACTGACAGATTCAAGCAGAAATTGATTACTATACTTTATCAGCTGCAGTGAACTGACATACATTGGTGAATTTTTCGTCAAGCAATCACGAGGTCCAACGTTTGAATTTCAAACAGATTGAATTAGAAACAATATTGACATCACAACTGCAATAGCCAAGGTACCCAATGAAAACCTGAGAGGGGTTTTTAGATCCCAGTGTACACACTGTGTATAAATATTAATGAGGTAAAATCGTCCCACTCTTCAAATCACAGGCCAAACCAAAAACAAGAAATTGATGTAAATCATCGGTTTTCAAAACTGCCTCGTGTGCTCACTTAGACTACCATGGTTAACATACCAAACGCACACAGAGTGGCTTATTCGACAAGCGATCGTAGCTTGCAGCGCCTAAGCAGTCTATGCGTTGCAGCCTCGTTTCTGTGCGTGATTATTTTTTTTAACTGACGAAGATGACCGAAATTAATTCACTTTCGTGAGCATCCAGATGGAAAACGAAGTCGGCTAACAAATGTATGAAACGTTACCAGAAGAATTGAGCTTTGTGGTTAACACGTTTCCAGAAATCTGGCAGTTTCAGTCTCTTTATAGATCTTCACTTAAAATAAACACCAACAGAAAGAACAAACGCCTTCTGGACATCTTTGTACATATGCGAATGCCAGGCAGGCAACTTTGAGGCTGGATCTGTCTGTGTACACCCTTCTTACAGACGGATACTGGGAAACAAGAATTGGGTCATGAGACAAGATGTTGCGTGGAGATAAATCATGTGTATTGTTGACTGGAGATTTAAATTGCGTCATGGTCACAGCAGACTTCAAATTGGGGGAAGAAGCCGCTAATTTCTACGATACAGAGTGTGATCTGATACTCTGATCTTGTATGGGATGAATCATTTCATTCATACATGATGGACTGACCGTATTGGTTCTTCCAAACCTTAAGGGTAATCTAGGCGATCGATTGGATAAAGTTTTTTTCTACCTTTCTCCTGGTTGAACTTCATACTTGATGACGTACTTTTTGGCTATGTGTGCAGACAGAGTAACTAGAACTTGCAAAACTAAACAGATCATTCGAGAAAATAGCAATGTCACAGCCACAAATTATCTATATTACGGAAATACTGTGTAAACTACAACAAGTTTTGCACACACGAATTTTGCTTACAGTGGTGTGCAGAGACAGTTCTGACAACAAAACAACTATGTTAATTGATTGAACGGAATAGCATGAGGAGAGCACTCTCAACTTGAACAACGGGTTCTGCTTCGTTCAGGTGTCACATGATAGAGCCTGGTGGTAACGACAATGTCGATGGCTCACCAGTTGGTTTAATGTAGTGCATCCCCAAGTGAGAGGTAGTATTTCTTCCATGGTTACGTCTGGCTCATCAGTTCAATTGATTGTGTGTATTAGATAGACAGTTCCCAATTGAACGCAACAAGAATCAGACAGGAAGTGGAAATACGGATGAATTGAGGACCGAACATATATCATATAAAAATTACAATTGGTCTTCGGAAGCGTTAGATGGCACCGAGAGGCAAGCTTGTATACAGGGGGTATGGGTCCATACGTCAAGCCTGCGAGTATGCCGAAATTGTTTGACGCCACTGGTGCGCATGAGCCAATATACATGCAAACAAACAAACGCGACCGCATTCATACAACGGACGACAGACAAACGTCCTTACTGTCCTATTGTTGTAACTGCATCCACGGCCTACGAGCTCGTAAACGGAAACAGAGAAACGGTTAATGAAACGACGGATAACAGTAATGAACAACGGAGTACGGAGTGTACGCAGTCTGTTAGTATCTTCCCATCCAACTCATCCACCCGAGGCTACCGCATGAACACAGGAAAAAGACTGGCCTTCAAACAGAGCTTCGTTATGTCACTCAGCCCGAAGACAACATGATCACAAACTCGTTCCTATTTATAAGGTTTGCGACTAGTAACAAAGCAAAGCCGAAAAGATTGGACCAAACAAAAGTCCAGACAGTTCAGTCTAGACGTGCAGTCAGGTTTATAACAACAGTTATCACGATGGTTGGGGTCGTTCGTGAAAACCAGAGGAGTGCACGATCATGGCAAAGGTGAAGGTCCTTCACAAGTGTACTTTGTTAGTCTTTTTGCCACACGATATTTTTGGGGAACTGGCGACTTTCCCGACACTTATGTATAGTGAGAACTAATGTTTTCAGAAGTATTTTACACACCGTACAACAGGCAGATCGAGGTAAGCTTCAGATAGGAACAGGGGTATTCCAGTGACCGGTGTCACTGGGTGATGAAACGCAGGATTTTCATTGCACTCGCACCACCATTACGTACGTGATTAATTGTTACGTTTCATGTATAAACTCATTATGAGTAGGGTGTCACTATGTATGGGCTATATGCTGAATATACTGATGATAATGATGAAACCACCGTGTTTTTGAATAGTTCCAAATCACACCTCAGGTTTTGACACTGGGCACAAAGAAAAACGAGCTCATCAGGTCAAACCAATCCGACAGAAAAATGATCAAATTCTTGAAGGAGTGTGTATGATAATACGTGATCAACGCAAACTAAAATTGGCTAGCGTACAAATACGACATACAAGTAGTAAACAATTAGTATAAAACATAAGGAATCCCGGAACCTCAGAATAAACCTAAATAGGTCAGCCTTCGGCCGAGCATACATTTAATCCCAAACTAAAGATAACATAACTGAGAAGCGTCTGTGCGTATATAGATATTGATGAATTTTTGCTAATCACATTTCAGTTGATGCATCAAAACTTGATTCGACTAATCAGAAGACAGGGATAACTGTGCCAGAAGTGAGTTCCAGCACGTCATAGTGCAAAGAGGTGAACTTCAAATCCAAAATATTTTTCGAGTAAATTTCGAAAAATAGATCATTTTTCCCTAACGCCTCCTGTTTGAGGTGACATCTGTGCACAGAACTTTACCCAAGGGTTTAGCTGAATAAGATCTAGCGAGCGTCTTATGTAGTCGATTCAACTTCTAGCCGGAATAGTGATGTTGGTCTCGGCATCAGACGACGGAAATTTTGGCTTGTCTGCATTCGGAATGACGAGTACGACCTACAGGGTATCCAACGGAAGAACGTGCTGACCCGTTCGTTATGTTGTGTTTGGTTGTGCTAGCACAGCTGGTTGCGATGAGGCTTCCGTGCGTTGCCATTGACTGAAAAGTCATATAAACACCTTCCCCTGATTAGCAATCATGGTTGTACCCATCCAGTTGTTTTGACAATGTCGACAGTCACGCGCGTAAACGACTGTCCCAATGGCGAAACCGTTGTCCGAATTCGGATAAACTGTCTTGCCGTGTTGGCTACTTTGTCGTGGTGATAGAGTAATGGACAGTGCGAATCTTTAGTTAATATATGGCCATCAAGAGATGCAGTTTTGGAGCTTGTGAGGTGGACGAAAAGAGGACTCTGTAGCATTTCGTCTGTGGTCCATTCCCCACGAGGTTTGAGCAATGTCCCCTGAAAAGTGTTATTGAGGAATATAACCTGGCCGTTGCACTTCGGGTGGTACGGCGGAGATTGAATAGAATATTAGGATGAGATAGCCGACTTGGTTTGGCCTGCCGAGTAGCCTTACTGCCGCGGCAACTTCAGCAGTGGTGGCAAACTCTCCTGACTGAAATCTGATAATACACCTGGTATACGAATCTTCTGTGTCTACCGTATTGTTCTTTTAAAATGGGCTTAGTACCGATGTACACAAAGCGATTGATTAAAGCCTCTAGGAAGTAAACACTAGAGTTGGTCTGAGGTTCCTTACTTGGCATAACCGTGGACGATGTTAGTTTATTTGAATTGAAAGTTCGCCCTGCAATGTATTGGTGGAAGGCTTTGTGTGTGAAGTCAAAGAAACCAAGTATTTGCCTAGAAGTTCATCCATTGCATTACCCAGCGCGACGCTGTGGTGGACTGGAGATATAAATGAATAGCGTCCTCGAAAAGAACTATCGAAGTATCACGGTTTCTAGACCAACGATACTAATCTTTGTTCCTTTTTGAGGATCAAGACTCTACAGGTTGCTGATGTCAGCAAACCTTGAGTTAACCATACAATTAGAAGTAATTGCAGCCAAAACATCTTAATACGTACATATCCCTGAAACATCGTCATTTTTTGGTGGTGAGGTTGAGTTTGGTTTAGTGTATGGCGGGGGGGATTTATTTACTGTCGAAATAAATTAAATCGATAACTGACAGTCACGTATTAGTTTTGTGAATGTACCGCACACAGCATCTGAAAAATTTTCTCAACATAATTAGGTAAAAAGCATGTGAATGTGACTGCGAAGTTGTTTGCGTGCGTTAACAGAATGCAGGCTCAACAAAAAATCGTGAAAACTTTTATCGTCGGTGGTCTTTAATGGAAACAGTTTGTCTTCTGGCCATTATCTCATCTTGTCATACGTCAAATAGCGCAATTCCCGTGGTACGTTCTAACTCTGGTGATCATAGTTACTACCTACAATCATTTTCCACATCAAAACACGTGGCTGACGACATCAGTTTCCGGATTGTACTGTCACAATGACCAAAGTCTAAAAAGCCTCAGTACAAACGTCGTTAACCGGAGAAGGCCAAACTCGTGTTTTTATCGGAACGCAGGTGACCACAACAGTTAGTTCACAGATTGATGATTGTTATTCATCCCAACCGATGTGACATTAGAAAGGTGATAAACCCACAAACGAATGTCTACTAATGTACATTTCAGTTTAATGTTCCCCAGGCTTCATCCTGGTTACATCTTTGCTTTTTCCAAGTGACAGTTTGGACATTCTTTTGCTTAAGCAATAGATACAGTCATTAAGTCAATGCAAACAAAAAAGAACGCAGAATTCGCCTGAATATCGTTCTGCCGCAGTAATGCAGCACTCCGGTTATTCTCACCGTTTGATCAACAACACCATGTTAGACAATTTGAGTTTTAGCCGCAACAGTTAGCCGTGCAAATGTCTATCCACCAAATGACTAACATGACTAGCTTCCCAACAACACTAACTTTTTCCGCGATGTTCTTTATTGACTATTCACACCCCGGTTTCATTACAGTCTGCACCATCACAGATTTTCTAACTAGTACTGATAATCATTTGGTAATTTTAAGAGGTGCTTTGTAGTTTGTCTCTCTTAACATTAGTGGGGGAAATGTTCCGTATCAGGCGGATAAATTAAATCTAGTGGACTGCAACGTTCTGGGAAAAACACATTTATTTTTTGTTCCACTTGAAGGCCTGTTTGTCTATTTGCTTGTAAATATTAGTTTTTATTGATTTGTCTGGTATCCACTTGAGTGAAAACCAATTACAGCTGTTGTTTGCCAAGGAATTGATCAATGTGTACGAAGTTTTGTTCTCTCCGTACTCTGTTTCTATCAGCAATTTCTGACGGAATTAGAGGCAAGAAAACCCAAACTTGATCGCATTAGCGTTGAAAAGGATCGCATGACCACTTGGGAGAGCGAAGAGGTTTTAAATGTAGAGTTCACTACTCAAGGTAGGTGATGTTTCATTGTTTTCTGTTATGGGGTTCATTAGTACTTGTTTATGAATGTACTAACCGATTCCAGCTAAAAATTCAGACAAACGAGAATAAGTAAAAATTCGTGAATTTTTCCACTATTACTGAAATACGCAATCATAATTTGCTTGGCAAGAAATGTATGCGAGTCACATTTCCCATTCACTACTTTTTGCGTTTGTCACTTGTAACTCATTAGCTAATAAAAGCCATGTGGTCATCGACTTTTTCTTGGTTATATTAGACATATTTTCACGGAAAAATAACGAACCTCTTTTTTAAACTTGTGAAAACAATCAGTTGGAGAAAAAGACCACATTGAAGCATAGGCACAGGATGGCTTATGAAATTACTGTTATGACCATAGTTGTATACATGTAGCTGTCTGGAAGTTAAGGCTTGCTTGACTGATCGAAGGTAGGTTCAACTATGATGAATCGCCATACCATCAGGTACCGATTTCATGAGAATAAGTGAGAGGTAACGCATCGCTAAAACCAAAAATAACTATTTATTCACCATTTACACTTATTGCCCAATTTTGGTTTTCAGCAATGTGACCGACAACATTTTTATTGAGTTACACAAAAAAGTCATTTTATTTATGGTTAGTTGGGTTTTACAGCTCACGAAATAACTGTTACTCAAGCATATATTGAATACATTGGAGCAACGGTCTCAATCTAGCGGTTGAGTGAAAAGTCAGTGTACACAGTCCTACTGTTTACCATGAATACACGCACTATGCAGCCAAAAAAGGCCTTTACTTAAATTTTTGAAAAATATGCAGTTTTTCTGTCGAAAACCAGACTTCCGATTCCGCTGTTGTTAAAAAGAACAAGAAGCAAATCTATGCATCCAATTTTCTCTCAGCCGAGAAGTTCTTTATCTGATTAACCAGTCCGGAACAACAACGTCAGTTTCAGCTTAGAACTCTAGGTTTACCGCATCGGCTCCGTGAGCGGCAGCTCACACAAAGTGAAAATTCTCATTTGAAACTCAAAAAGACAGCCCTGCAATTTCAGTGGAGCTTAACACATGCGACTGATCTATGCATAATCCGTTCAGACAGTCTTAGGAAAACTAAATACATGCACTGAACCAGCCTCGGACCGAAGTGCATAGTTGCACACATGTTAAACCCGAAATTTGAATTGTCGGGGTAGAGTATGTAGTGTAATTTCGGACAACATTCAGAGAAACGAATGCATATTCTTGCACAGCTTAAGTGGTGGGCAAACTAGGTGATAAATCGATAACTTGAGAGAGAGAAGAAATGAAAATGGACGCTGGTACACTAAAAACTGTGGGTTACGCTGATCTCAGCAGCTCCCTAATCCTTGTGAGCTAGCGGTATTCTTGTCGAATGTATGAAGTAACCAATAAAGTGCAGACGATCGATGAAGTAGGGTAGTCAAAACTACAAGACAGTCAACTGTCTTGCAGACTACTGTGGATCCATGTGACTACGCGATTTCCGTCTCTTTAACATGCCGAAGGTTGTTGTCAGGTGTTAAAACCTCAGAGTGAAGTTTCTGTTGAATACTTACTTTCGGCTTCATTTAGACTAATTGGTGATCATATGTTTTGCTCAAACTATTCCGTTTATGATATAATAATAAATCGATCGATCAATCATCATTGTTTTTAAGGGCAAATCCCACAGTGAAAAACAAGCTTCTTCAGTGACATGTGTAGGCGAAGAATCCGAAAGAATAATTTTACAAAATGACAGTCTCATTTTGTACATACTCGTCAGCTACAATGCGTACGGACGGCGAAACCTACACTGAAAGATGTAAACTAACTATATACTTCCTATTCCCATCAGTCCGTCATTACTCAAGACCATTTCACATTGACCTTCAGGGTCGATAGGTTTTGAACACAGAGGACTGACATATTGTTACCTCTCGAATGACTTCAGGGTGACTGATTTGTTCTGAAGCACGAGTAAGCGGGAAGCGTTTTTCAGATTTATCTCATGGCTGGTACCATCAAGGAACTTTACGATAGAGAAAGCCAGCTTGCACTGTTCAGCAGGATCACGTCAATCTCACGGCGTATTAAATCTGTGAAGTATTTTAGGGGCATGTTACCTAGGCTGCACGGACCGATTATTCCAACCAATGTAGATGAGACAGATTTGATAAGAAATCCCCGGTTATTGCGAAAAGTAGTCCTAAATTATCAGGACCACACTGTGTTGTCATGATTCTACGCTCAACAATCGTTCTGCAATTAAGTTTGACTATGTTGACTATATTTTTAATGACTCTATGGCATTGCAAATTGGCTATGAAATTCAATTTTAATTAACTCAACTCCTGTCACGCATTATAGTGTGATCACAAACTCATATGCGGAGAATAATTGTCAAATATTCAGTGAAATCTACACAAAATGCGATTTACTTTAAGTTGTGGTTTCACAAGCTTTGAAACGAAATAGATATTTTATTGTGTTGACAAAGAAAGTTATTGACAACTTAACTGGAGAAAGAACGAAAGCGGCAACTGATTTTATCGAGGGGGGCGGGACTAATCAAACCATATAGCTCTATCATTTGAGGTAAATCATTTCGAATTCTCTGTTTCATACTTTCTGGTTTTCAATAGAGTGTTGACTGAATTAAATAAACCAATCAGTTTGAAAAAGAAAACAACCCAGAGTGAACAACATTTTTTATTTTGTCCTTGTAAACTGGTCAACTTCTGTTTCACTGGTCGAGAGTAAATTACAAACCATGTGGTTTTCTACAAAGTAGAACACAGTGAAACAGTTGTACACACGTATGGGATAGGTTTGACCAGTCTTTTGGGAACTCAAATGACCCAATACTGAACGTCAACTATGATTCAACTGGATGTGGGTCATTAGAAATAGTCAGTGATTCAAATAGATGAAGACATTTTAAATGTCATTTTTCGACTAACAAGATATCGATTAATTGTCATTTACCCCACACACCGATATTCGTATTTGTTGCATTTGTTATTAGAAATATTCAGTCGGTTTTTCTTAGAGTTTCAGTATGAATATATTTTTTCATATCTTTCAACTAAGATTTCTCTCTCCAGCAATCTCACATGCGATCTTCCGTGAAAATCAATCTGATTTACTGGAGTTTATCAACAGTAGCCCTGATTTTGCCTTTTAGTATACCAGTAATGCTTGTGCATAAAGCTTATTCAGCCTTGTGCAACGTAACCTTCATAGAACACGGATTATTTTTGTCAATAACGTATTTGCCCGCAGTTGTCCAAATTCAAACTGATACGACTGTAACAGGGACAGAGTAGACATAAGTTACAACTTCAACTAGACTAAATAAAGGAAAGCCAAGTTATTGACCAATCATCTGATCGATACGCATCCTTTGACAAAACCACACAGAACGGCTATCAATCCAGTCAGTCTGTGATCAGGATAGACGTTATCTTTGAAAAGCCGTTCTTTGGCTACTTATGCATAGAACCATAGCATAGCAGTGACGTCGTGTTTGAATAGGGCTATTTTAATGTTAATATCCTTTACTGAATCCCCGATTAACGTTTCCCATGACTTCAATAGGTACTTTGGAGTGAATTAAACTGTCCAATAAAAACCAATATTTCAAACCTCAGTAATGATACAATCTTGTGGTAAGCGCCACCTTAACGGTGTACAAAACAACAAACGTGCAAATCTCCTACCATCGTACTAGACAGGGTTTCCTGTGTAATGCGAATGCAACAAATGGGTCTCTCAAACGTATACGGACTTGAATGTTGTTCTTCACGTCAACGTACACAATAAATGACCAGCCACCTGCATGTCCACATAACAGCAGTATGCCATCCCTAACGCGCGTAGGTCCGCATGTACATCCTCGTATTCACGCGTCTTCATACGGGGCATGCGGTTCGGTGAACAGCAGCCAATAGGCCAGTTTAGTTGACAGACAGCGTAATAGCTCAGTGGTGTTCAGTAGATCAACTATCAAAAGGCTACAAGACAAACAACCCAGGGAACTGACCAGTTCTGAAGGGAACATGCTCCATAACAACATCTTTCGAAAACCCCTTCAAACTACTGTCGTGATTTCTTCAGATGACAGCACTGTGTGATATTGAATTGGGTATGCTCGACTTGCAAGTGTATTTCTGATCAATTGTTAGGAGAATGGATGATACAGAGCTCTGCATGAGGTTCGGTGGCTATCAGATAACCACACTACTCTGGGGAATGTTGAAAGGGCAAAATATATCACATCTATCAAAGTTTTTTGTGCATATGTATCTTAGAAAATCTACCACCACCTCACGCTTCTTGATAAAACAGTGGCACTCTACGGGCTGGATTATAAGATATGAAATGTCAGCAGAGAGCCAGTAACAAATTCTTATGCTACAACAGGTCAGGAGAGGTTTTGTAAAACCATTAGGATCCGTTACGCGCTGTCACCTCACTGGTTCTAGCATCTTGTCAGGACAGATTTTGTTTGCCACCTCATCTAATCGGACCATTTGGGTGAAATAGTGGGATGTCGTTATTACCGAGGTTCACCTGTAGTGGATAAATTGACTTGACTATAATACTCTCGGCTGTACAGACTGTTCTCATTCAGGTGGAATTTACTGGATTGTCTGGTGCGCAGGAAACCACTCACAAAGCTACAGAGGAGCACTTCCGACCACGTGATAAAGGATATTTTTAACACTTCATGCTCTACCATATTCCTGTCAACATGACTGATAGTCAGAATAATTCTCTGGACGATATCACAACTTTTGCTAATCCCCCTAGTTCACTAATGAATGGTCGGAGGAGTGTTGAGTGGCGTAAGTTGGACATCACCCGCAGTTGATAGTACCTTCCACATGCAGACAGACAATTCTGATCAAGCCCCTTCGAAGACAGACATTCCAGTGCCCAAGTTTCTCACTACTATCTGACTCCAACAACAGCACATCTCACAATTGCATTTTCTTTCCAATAGACAGCGGCCGGCAAAGTTTAGTTAAATGTGAAGAAACCGCTGGGATGTGAGTTAATTGGAGTCACAATTTTTATTTGGAAATTGTTAGTAAAGAACGATTAAATAAAACCACATCTGAAATAATGAGAAACGCATTTGCATTGCTGCGTTAATGAAAACTAACACGGTCCTGGTTACCTGACGAAGTTTCGGCAGCTTTTAAGTCATCATACGGTAATCATGGGTTACTTCCTGATATGTACATCGACCCGATTGGATATTGGGTAACCATCACACTCTTCATCCAATCGACTACAGAATTGTAATCGATTTACCTTCTTTCTTATCGGTTGTCAATGCGAGAAATGGTCACGCTCCACGATTCAATCTCGTTTACTGAATTGGTTCAATCCCTTAACGGGGATTACGTGATAGAACAGGTGTCACATTCGTGATGAGACGTGTGAGACGTGTGTGATTAGATGATTTCCACTCTTCCATAATACGTCAGATAGTCACACTCTGTCAAATTAACTGTAACGGTTACCGCTTGAACAGAATGATAGTAGTGCATTTAAAAGGGAAAAAATAGAGTTTATTGTAAAAACAACATAG
>LUCH01002551.1:67540-87622 GCA_013368495.1 Paragonimus heterotremus
AAATCGAGAAAACTGAGTTACCACGATTTAGATGATTGTACACCGAGTAAAGGTCGTATTTCCTCTTTTGAAGTGCTGTACACTGGATAGCATGGGCTCAAACTCTTCTCCTCTCAAAACAAGACTTGTGTTTGGCAGTTTTTCAAGGCAAAGTCTAAAGTCCGATAGTGCTGATGATTGGAATGTCAACAAGATGTACAAATGTTTTAGGCATATCTTCCACAAGTGAGTCAGTAACACGTTAAAGGATAGTTGGTGCAGAATGGAAAGTGGATGTTACGGAACAACTTTACATGAGTGATAACTGTAGTACAAAGACGTGAATCTTCATCTGGTTCAATCTGTTAGTACGAGTGACTCGGGTCCAATTTTGTAAAAGTCTACCCCAGCTTAGAATACGTTAATATGCCCGAATTTTTCTGAGATAATCATCTAACTGTAACCCTCGGTTCATGATTAGTTTGCAGTCACCACAAATTCTTACTGCACCCTCAGGTTTGGATAAGTGTACTGTGGGCATCTCCCATTGTGAATACTGGTTGTACCTATTTTTTTTTGGAGCCGGCATATTTCATTTTTAATCTTATTACGAATCTCGATATTGTTTCCGGTGAGAGCACTAAATGTGCAACATAATTTTGCAGCTTTCCAAACGTCGTCTGGTCGAACAAATTTGTGTGTGCATTCAAGATTATAGATTGTGACTGAACCTCACTTGGCAAGACGCCAGAGAAATGGTCACTTCAATCTCGGCCAAGAATGTTTGGTGTCGGTCCTTCAGTTTCGTGATCACGTAGGTAACTTGTGCAATTGTGGCGGGATACATAAGTGAAGAACCCACCGCAAATACACACTGATCAGTATGAGGTCGCAAATGAATTTTGGGTGGGTCCATCCCTGGAAGGTGTGGTAAGGCATTCGATCACAGCAGTGGAACGACCGATCCAATATTAAGTTGGAATGTAACTTGTTGCTCATTCACATTTAAAGAGACAATAAACTGTGTGTCTGACGTTCTTCTAGGGCTGTGATTGATTGTTGTATTGTCGATCCATTGAATATTCCAGTTCTAGCTAGTTAGACCAGCTGACCTGGAGGTTGACAACTTGGAAACATCACATCTGGAAAACACTTTCTGAATATATTTTTTCATATAACGGAATCCGCAAAGTGAATTTGATTGTGGATAGTCATTCGATTTTCAGTGATATTCACCACGGTGATAGCAATAAAAAAAAAACCTGTAGCAGTCAAATTGTGCCACTCGGTTAACATCGTTATACAGTGTAGCTTCTACAGAAGGGGATTGCAAGTTGTCTGGCCAAACTAGCCCACTGGCACACAATACCACAAGATTTTTCCAGCGTTAAGAATTTATAATCTTCGAACGGATATTGTCCTCGCGCCTTTTCGTCATAAACATCAGCAATAAATCCTTGGATAAGTATTGATTTTGGATGCGATTTAGTAGGATTTGCCCATAGGCCAAATTTGGAACAGCCCACAAAGGTTGTGAGATAAGGTCGTTGACAGATTCATCAAAGCGATGATGTATTGCGTGGAATCTATAACATAATGTTGTTCCTTCTTGTATTGCCTAGTGATTCCTGTACGGATAATAAATATTGCCTGATGTGCAATTATAAGTTGTCAACGTGTCGTTACCCTTCCTGACCGAGGTAATGACAATGTAATTTGTTTTTTTAAATGTCACAATAAGCAGATGAACATAATTTCTAAAAGTAGTTTTCTTCACTGTCAACGTTGTTCGGCAGTAGATCTCATTGTTGGTAGGTTCCAAAATGGGGAAGTTGCACTTGGAAAATTTGTCACAATCTAATTAGTTAATGCCCCGCCAATTTATGCTTACCGTTTAAGCAAAATGATGGCAGGTTGGCAAATTGATTTGTTGCAACAACAACAACAACAACAACAGCATAAAGCAAATACAATGCAGCCAGTCCAGCATGAGGCGGTGTGCACAGTGTGTACAGCAGACGTGTGATCGATTACGTTCGGTGATCACTAAGATGGCCAATTCAAACAATCATCAATAAATCGATAGAAATGCATACAATGTGTGAGGGACAATTGATCACACATCACTAGGAGACAAATCAATAGTTCGGAAAATTCCAGTAACTCCGTCAGCTTACAGTCACACAATTTGTTTCATTCGGTTAACACTAGCCTCATGCGACTTGGTTTTTATTCGTAAAGTCGCATGCTTAAATGGATAGGGAATTAATGGGGTCACGCAATACATAAGCATACTAGGGATAAACGTTTGTAAAAAAAAAACAAGAACGCAAAAAGTTTTAGGAACCTCTCTAGTGTTAATTCGGAATAAATCATTCTACCACCGCAATCATCAAAAAAGAGCTAGCTGCTGGCTATTCGCCTCACCTCACTCGATCCAGGCTGGTGATAAAAGTGACCGATAATCGGTTTACAATGTGAAGTCGTATATGTACGATTATCCATTAATGTCCATGTAATATTTCCTCACCCGTTTGTCCGACAAACTTATCGATGAACTCTCCGCCTGATTAAACGATGTTTGCCTCCAGTTCGTCATGATTGACGTTCGCATGAGCTTTACTTGCTAAACTGCTAGCTATGGGTCTGCTTTGCAGACGTTTATGGGAGTGCAACAATTGACGTGAACAGCCATAAACTCATGGAAATCTATCGCCAGAATTTTACTAATTTTAAACTGGGCTATACAAATAAAACCTTTAATCACTGTTGAGAAAAGATTTGGGTCTGTCCACGAGCTGTACATTCAGTACTGTACAGGGTTTTCGGAATTGTTCAATCCGTAGCCTCTCCCAGTTTCATAATCCGCCCTCCTTCGACTACATTGAGAAAAAAACTTATTTTAAACGTGTCGACTAGGAAGGCTTTGAGTCCCAGTGAGCTCTCCAGTTCACAGAACCTAATGATTTTTGTTCAGCTCTATCAGAAGAGACCTAATTCTCCCTTGTAACATTATTTGTATGCCAGGCTATACACAGAAGACTCACCAAACAGATATAATTATAAAGCTCTGAAACTGGGTTATGGAATAGTCAATCTACTGTGTAGATTGAACTTCTAGGCAGTTTGAATCTGCTCATACCGGAATGCCCTTTACGACTCTGTAGTGACGACTGAGTTGATTAGAGATTTTAAGTCCCTACTTAATCAGGGCACACATGAAAAAAAGCCACACTACGTGTTGGCTGAACATCCGTTAAATCCAGCCCCGTTGGTGAAGAAATGTGTATATCTATCAGGACTTTGTTTTAACGCCTTTTGCGTTTTTGACAGGAACATGTCTGTAAGTTAGCTACTTCCTCCAAATTTCAGTTCTTTTAAACCATCCCATTTTCAGTCCATTCCAGTATCCCGTGGCTTCTATAAGACGTCAATTGTGTAAACAGTTGGTCTCGGTTATTCCCATCCAGCTTGTACAATTACGTGAAATGTGTGAGAGTAATAGATGGAAAACCATGACAGGTCACATAGGTTGGTAAATTTCTGACAGGACTAGTTGAATCTGTCTAGTTGTCGGAGATGGTTGTACTGATTTGTAGGTGAAGGTGTGCTACATGTGTTGGTCGTAGCTGACAGCCATTGCCATTTTCCCTCACACTCTAAATCTGACAAACGGAAAAAAGCGTGCTAATACAGATTTTCCCTTTTACTATACAAACCTATGGTTCTTATTAAAGTGTCCACAATTTGACGTGATTACTTACATATTACTTTTCCGACCAGTGTTCTGAGATGCTATACTGTTATCCCTAACGACCTTGGTGAATCAGTGGCCGATGCTGACCTATTCCTGTCATACATCGAGTAAGAGAAGATATGTATCAGGCGAGATAAAACATTTTTAAAAACTGCCTTTTAATTAAAACATACGGAATGATCAACAGGGGAGAGACAACTCCACAGAACCCACTAGCAATCGAGGCTTGGTTACTTCTGTCATGTAAACATGATCTGATCACAAACAAACAGTCTAGATTTGTGTAGTAATATTATATCAGTCCAAAAAGTAAAAGCTCCTTACCTTAGTGAACTGACTGTTCCATTACCTCTTCTATTTTAAACACTCTTTTCTTGAATACAGTGTTACCGATTTTCAAACTTCATCAAGCAAAAGTAGTAGTCTGCGCACACTAGCAATAAAACACTAAAGGTCGGATTACGGTCGAATTGGTTTGTAAATGCACTCCACAACTCCCCCAGATGGGTATGCCTTTCACATTCCTGCCTACCCCAAAACGAATGCACAAAAAAAAGTGCAATCATCATGAAGTCTGGGAATTAAGTGAATGTATTAGAATCTCGTCGGAAGCGGACGATTTTTGCATAATTACACATAAACGTATCACTTCCGGTCATTGTCTGTAATGTGTTACACATGGTCAGTCATTATTCAAGTTTAGATTGCTGGTCATTTAAGGAATTTCAATCATTTGGAACATAGTGGAAAATCAGGATGTTTTGTTCACAGCACGCAGTCCGTTGATTGATGTTGCCTGGTCTGACCAAGCCGTGTTATGCCAGATAACATTCAAAACGAATTACTACACGTTTGTAAGCTTTAATTTTTGCTGATAATTAGTTTTTCTCGAACTAAACGATGTCCATTACACAACAAAGTGGTTCCGCATTCAGAAACGCTGCTTGATTTTATGGACTGTTGTCTAATTACGTCCAACCAGATTTCTGCATAAATGTTTGGTGTTTTTTAACGTATGGGACCGTTGAGAACTGTCAGATTTTCTAGTGAGATTATCACCTAGAGTTGTGAGAACAAAAATTTCTTCTGATAAAATGTAAACAGAAACTTATTAACAGTACAGTTTCCATGCTCAACAGTGGCGTTGGTGGATTCCAGCGTGAACTGGTTGAGAACTCCTGCCGGGGCAGTCGATCCCCCTGGTTTATTTGATGGATTCCATATGAGACAGTTAGACATGTTTGTGACCGAGTGCATATGTGAAATTTGCACGCTGATGGTGTGGCTTGGTTGGCCAGTTAGTAGAGTGTTTACCACCTTTGGGCATGGTGTTTCTGTCGCTGGTTCGAATCCAGCCGAAGCCCTGATTTTTCACAGTTGGGTCTCATCTAAAGTAGAAACTGTTCCAAATATGACTTTCATTCAGTCGAACTCGTTTTCGTCTGTGGTACAGAAGAAGTGGAATTCTTTGCAGTGTTCGATTATGGGAATCATTACAATCTCATTGTTGCCTATCAATGTCGCCAGTAGCTAAGCCCTGAAAATCTGAAGTAGTGTTATCATAGAGCACCTCAAAGTTTATAACCGATACTGGTTTAGTCATCCACTATACAGAGCGAATAATCATTTGTCTCCATGAACATTCCCCACCACAGTGGCTCAGAATCGCAAGATGTACAGTCGACACCAAATCCTGAGAGATTTACCTAGGGCTATCTGAAAGAGTTCGTGAAGTTTGACATCAGGTCTTGTGCAATAAAACATAATCGTAAGTGTATATTTTGGTAATTATTCAACAGTGACATGCTGGAAGGTATTTTTGTCTTATTGTTGTAAATCCTCGAAAGAACAAGCTGGTTCGTCCACGGTATAGTAGTACGCTTCATAGAAAGCAGATTCTCCCCTTTGTGGTAATTAACACGGAAAATCTCGGTCCCGAAAATAACGCGGTTGTCCTCGTAATTGCTCCCAAGACAAACCAAAAGACGGGTTCAAAAAGTAGCTTTGTTCCGCTACAAAGACATGTGCGACGAGAAGAAAATTACAAGATATTTGTATGGGGCATGACAACCCACAAATATTCTCGAATCAGAACATCGAAAGACAGTTACCGAAAATAATAGTTAAGGTCATTAGTCCACCAATGAGCGCAGCGTAGTAAAGGTCGGAGAGGCAAAAAATAGCAAAGATTACCTTTCGACTGCTCTGGACAGTTCCGCTCATACTAATTGGATAAAATCATTTGTTCGAAGATGGAGGCAGTTTTGGGTGGAAAAAATGGACTGCTTAACACATACAAATTAAAGGCTGCTCATATGTTCAGCTATTGTTATGCCACTATTCACTTGTGATGGAACGTTGATGATCAACTTCAGAAATCCAGAACGCCTATGAAGGACTCGCACCTGACACAAGGTGGTTATAATCAAGGGTGACACAATCGGGATTGAGTTAGAGCTTGAGACGGTGTCAGTTGATCCATGTCTATCGGGTATAATCGTGATAACCAAATAGTTGTCCCAACAAGCACGCGTATGCACGCGCGGTATCTAAGGCTGAGATCATTGTAGTCAACTGTTTGGGGTTGATTCAAGTATTTCTACTTGTTGTTAGAGTAACTTTCCACTAACAAAAACTGAGCGCTATTCACAACCAATCGTAGCTTTCACATCTTGGCTAGCTCCTTCGCTGGCAATATTTAAAACAAAACAGCAATAGGCTCAAGTTTTGCTTGTGTTAAAGACTATAACCGGTGTCTAATCCTTTCTTACTCAAGATTAGTCGTTCTAACCTTGAAGGTTCTAGGTGTATCAGTCCATTGGTTTACATAGATTTTTTGTGTCGTTGTTTTTGTGAAGGTCTAAGGTTAAATTTTGTTGAATGGTTCATAACTATAATGAAAGAAGTTAATGAAAGCAAGTAAAATAAAATTTAAAAGGGTTATTGGCGCATACAGTTACGTCACCAACGAACACTGAAACATACTAAAGCGGCTTTTTGGCTGGCATATATTTATTGCTGTGTGAGAATGGGTTGCATGAGCTATCGGGAAACTTGTGGCGTGAGTTATCTTTCATGCAAATATCTATCTAATAGCTTAGTATGTAAAAAACCCAACTGATTCAGCACCAATTCCTTGTAAAGAGCAGTTGCTTTCAACTTAACTTCACATACATCTAGGAAGAATCGCAGACAGAAGTATGCACACGATCTATCAATCACCGAGATTCTTTTCAGCGCTGATTACAATTGTTGGGATTTTACGGGTTAGAAAAAGTTCAAAATGTTTATGTACAACTAACACCATGATACACGTCTAGAACGGGGCAAAAATTAAAGGAGGTTCAAAAAGTGTGGAAAAAACAAACTGCCTGTTTACATTACTGATAAGGGTTATGGCAGCATTAACTAAAGTAAAGCTAAATTCCAAGTTTCCCATTGAGACACTGATCATTACTCACAGGCGAAAGTGGTTGAGCGTTCACATATGATAATTTGGTCGTGCCAACCGTGGTAAACACGGTTGCCTCACGAAAGCGTGACCAGAGTTTTAATCCCGGCCATTGCAAGGATATGCTTTATTGATTAGGTCTAACAAGAGCGAAACTCAAGTCTGGTGCTGGTTTTCGGAAGGGGCCGATTGGAAAGCCTATTTGAGTGCGAAGGCTGCGATTAGGTGTGGGCAATGTTCAACTTGAACTTAACCAAAGCCCCGACTATTCGTTAGTAATCTCAAACCAAGTTGATTAGAATATATAGAGAAGCGCGACTCCGATTTGATAATCAAACATGAAGCAAACATACTCCAATAAAAAAGGATGCGTTTGCATTGGTGTTAAAAGTCCCACACCTCCACAGAGAGGTCTTCATAGTCAGGCTGATTGGAAACTTGGACTAGCTTCACGTATTCTTACACTAAAAAACCGTTATTTTGCATTCCAGAAGACTCGCTTGATATCTTGGTTTTAGTGTGTGACCTCGGAGGTAGAGATTCCTAGTAAGCTCAAGAATATGCTACAGAAAATGCGACGGCTAATGCAACATTCTCTAGGTCAGAGTAAGGGAGCTTCTGATATGCCGATAGTACATGAAGAGCGGATCCATTTTAAGCAAGCTTTTTGAGTAAAACTGAACGAAACGATAACCAACATCTTGTTGTTCAACGGTGTGCACTTTCAGTTAGTGGAATGTCTTTCAAGTAGATTTATCTACAGGTTTCATTGTGTAACTCAAGTTGAGGGAATAACAGTGAGTTGAACGTCAAATGAAAAACCTCTAACTGGGAGATCCTAAACAATCGGGTTAGTATTCCAAGAGTTATGTTAGCTTTGTTAACCATCAAGACAGTTAAGAAATGGGCTGAGATTTTCTGAAACAATTGATCCTAAGTCTAGCTTGTGGACGATGATAACTGGTGCAGTGACGCAACTCGTTAACAACATCTTGTAGATTTTCCCCTTTCAGTAATGCTATCCACTACTCGTTTCGCCAGTATATAGGAATACCGTGATATTTACCATTCCAAACACTGTCGGCGGAATTCTTACTTTCAGTGCCCAATCATTTCATAATTGAAACAGTTCCAGTTTTCACTTATTACCTTTTGCTTTCTCCTTTGCCGCAACATCTTTCTACTGTGTCTGAGTTCCTTCAGTTCAGTGCTTTCCCGCAGATTTTCCATAAATGTCGAGTCACAGTTGACTAGATGAATTTCCATGCTCTATACAATAGTTGGACTGTACTTATCTGTTTGGTCAGTTGTGCCAGATGTATGCGATCACTTAGTGATAATGATAGATCACGACGGAACAAATCCGCCAGTAGCTGGTCAGACGATGTTAAGTTCAGCTGGTGAAGGATCCTCTGCAAGGACTTTTATTTTACATCTTTGTTCCCGTTGACGATGAAACCACAGTTATTCAAGGTCTCAGTTGTTAACGTTACAACTTGATTGACGTTTCCCGATGTTGACCAAGATAGTCAATCATTCGAAAAATATTTTACGAAAATTCCTTAACCTTAATGGTTCATACTAACTACTTGTCATCTAATTTTCTTTTTCCAGCATACTCATGCTGACTTAGTACCTCATGTTGTATTCTTCATAGTCTTAATTGACTCCATTTTTTTTGTGGTCGATCGTCATAGGAACACGTTAGTCCAGCAGGGACAGTCTGTAGTTAATCAGCTTCCAAACAGTACCAAAGAAAACCTTTCTAATTGTCTGATTTCACTGTTTTGTTAGATTTGAGGCGATGGACTTTTACTCAAATGATTCCCTCCCTTCGCTGCCAAAGGCCTCGGTTGCAAACGTTCTTAGATACCTTCTACATCGTACCCTTCCTGGACAATATTATTGTAAAAATTCTCATCGTCTGTTTTTTAAACATACGCAACAGTCCTGCAGTATTACGTAGTCATAGTCATTTTAAAATCTTTACTAACGGCTGAGTGGTCTGTGAAGGTTATACTTCACAAAGAAATGAGCGGAAAACCTGTCAGCGTAGGACGTCGCAAACAGGCCTATTACGATATGGTATTCTAATTTTTGAGCGGCTGATTTTTGGATAGTGGTTGGTGATGAGTCCGGTTATGCATTATCGCGCAGCCAGTTGGTAGGAGTCTTCCCATTGACCATTTCACCGTCAACGTTTGCTGTACAAAATCAACTTTTGTACAGTACATACCATTCTTGGTATTTTTGTCAGGTTCCATGTAAAACAGTAGATTTGTTTATTTAACCGACCATTATGATTCATATTTGAATGAATTGAAGCCCTCGCTGCCTACACTGCAGCGCTCTAAGAATGCAATCATTTTGTCTTTTTCAGAAGCTACATAAAATCTACCCTACGTAGCAGGTGGTGGGTAGTTTCAAGAGTAGATTTTTATTTCATCGATAAGTGGCAGATGATCTGGTTTGATAAATTGAAGAGCATGTTGATTTGCTCGCGACATGTGTATCCCCATAGGCTTTTCATAGAGCCACTTTCGAAAAGAAACACTAGATTCCGGTTTCCCTCTTGTTAGAGCTGGTCAATATATCCTTGCCACGACTGGCAGCTGACTCCAGTTTCTCCCACACCTTCATGAGGTGACCACCATAACCATCGCGTCACTCACCTCGAATTATGCACGACTTAACATCGTAAGCAATCGGTCAGTCACAAGTGTCTCATACTATGAGGCATGTGAAAAACACTACTTCGTTACTTTTGAATAGAATATCCGCAACGTTCGAGAATCGTGTTTTTGTCCTTCTGTTGTCAGTTAATCTAAGTACGAAGAACATCACATCCGGGCACATCATTCCACTGACGCGTCTGCATATTTGTAGCGTTTATACTCTACTTCAGAGAAAGGGGAGGTTTTATTTAAAGAGAAAGACAGTGAGGAACAACAGTGTACGCATGAAATCGAAAATCGGAATCTTAAAAATTTTAATGAAGTGGTTGAAGGAAAGGACACCAGTACAACGCGCATAGGGTGACAGGTTAGACAGTAACATTTTCTATATAAAATCGTTTTGAAATATCTATCGTTCTCTATTCAGAAAAATTAGGTAAACGAGCTATCAACGACAGAGTTAACATCGATCGATTAGAAAAGAAGTCCTAACTGGACAGTCACTCTCCTGGATTATCTGAGGGATTCCATATGGTACAGAATGTGGGATAAGTAAATTATTGCAAATGTCAAAGTTCTCAGCTCCAAAAGTGAATTTGTGGCCCGGCTGGTACAGCACTTGCCGCGTTTGGCCATGCTGACTGCCGTTAATTCGAATCCGGCCGACGCCCAGATTCTTCGTAACCAGGTTTCTATTGAGAAACAACTGTTAGCTCAACGCTGAGCATTAAAACTTTAGTGAATTAGGTCAGCTGGTGAAAAGTGCGCTTTCGAAATGTCACTAAAACAGATGCACACACCGCAATTCGCATAACGATTGGTTAATAGTACTTTCACTGTGACGCCTCACACGGAATTACTGTTAGGTAATTACCATAGTATACACGAGAAGAGAGCCGCTTTGGCATATGTGATCAATAGATGACATTTACACCCTCGAATTTAGGCGGTCCACATAGACATACTGGTCCTGGCGGCATATTTGCGGTCATTATATGCGTGGGTTTTAATCAACGGAATAAACGATATTTACTTCGTAAATGGAACGTAAATTACCGCCACCGGCACCAGTCGACGCCACGATAAAATCCGTTGCTGGACTGGCATTTGTATATAACAGGTGTGGTTACTAGTACATGCCGGGAATTATGTTCAAACAACTTCTTTTTGTCATAGTACACCAAGCAAAAGGCAAGTTCATTGGATCCTGCACAAATTACACTCATTTCAGAGTTGTAGAAACGGCTGTTCTAATGCAAATGTGACCTTGGAAAGACATTTCTGTAAGTGCATTTTGGTTAACTATACTCTCAAGAACGTAGTTATATCGGACGTCCTAATGAAAATAGTTGACTCCACAAAGTTGAATTCTGCCCTGTTACAGCTTACCCATCGCTTACGTTCAGGTAAACTCTTGTTACTTCTGGGTAGTAAGGTGTCTGCCGAGTATAACGTAAACAACATTTACGGTTGATGATAGTTTTTGCACTCAAAGGGACTTTCCAGTTATTCTCTTTCCGAAATGATGCACTAACCTCGAGTTTTGCTCCTGTTAAAGCTTATCAGTAATGTATGACTTTTCCACGATTGATATCTGAACCCTGATCTCATAGCTGGCTGAAAAGTTTATGAGTTCAAAAGCTTCAATCTTTTGAGGAATAATTTCACTTTGTGTAGACGTTTCTCTTGGATTCCTTCTAAAGAAAAATACACAGGAACCGAGTCCCGCTGTTGTCGTAACATTTTTGTTGAATATAGCCAGTAAAAAGTGGACAAGATGATTTGAATGGTTCAGTCTGCATGAATCCGACATACACATAATGTTCACGTAATCCTCGATCAGCACTGTTGCGAATGCACCTATGCGCATCGTCTGAGTGTCCACCCACTCAAAGTAAATAAAGAAATATCTTGTCTTCTGTTGATGTTCGCATCACTTTCATGACTTCTGATGAATATAGGTTATTCACTTGGTCTCCTGTTTCTAACTCAGCCCTCTGTGGTTTGCTCTACTCCGCACAGCTCCATCGGACTTATTCATCATGCTGGTTGGTAAAGATAGATACATTTGGTGATTGCTTGAAATGTGGAATGTGCACTGATAAATCTTGACAGACACGTAGAAGCACTGTAGTCCGAAGTTACAGTCACTTCTGCACTTTAATATTACACTTTCAAAGACAATAGAACATCGCACAGATTTTTAGCATCGTGTAGCAGAGCGCAGGTCTAGTAAACTACATCAACAGTGAACCAAAATACAAGAAGTTGCTTGAAAACAAAAACAGTGACCTGTTCGAATGCGTCATCACTTCGTATGCTGGGTTGTTGTTCTGTCGTATACTGTGTTCGAGGTATAGGGTTTAAGTAGGTATTGTCACGAAGAAGTGCACATTAGAGTGCCAGTCGATTAAACTGAATCTTACCTATAGTCAGGGCTGATCGTCTAAACAGGTTAATTGTGATAGTCGTATACGCTTCATGTTTAGACCTTTACGGTTGAACGATGCTGATTACCTGCATGAATACATGAACTGTACTGTCTGCAAGTTGCGAACGACGCTGTTCCTCTTTTATTACCTGGAGGGCGTTCATTCCCAGACAGAGGATATAATTTTGAACATCGTGCTTCTAAAGTGAGCACGTTAACCATTACCTAGTTCTTTTCAAATTACGTATAACAGCCTCATCAATTTCAAACATTCAGCCAGTTGACAGTGCTCACGATGGCCTAGCCTCTCATAGGAGACGTAATGTTCTGTCCAGTGATCAATGCTTCCCAGGTTGACCTCATCGATGTGAATGTCTCAACCGGTTATTCTCATAGACAAGTAGGACGCAATTTAACATGCATTCAGGTAAAACTACACCGTTTGAAGGGCCCAAACGAGATGTAAGCACTGGTCCACAGTCCATAGAGTCTGTCGGAAAGTTTATCTTTCATTGGATTTGCTAATGCCTTTGTGGAGATTACTTACATTATATGTGGATGAGATGTAAGAATGCATAATTGCACATTATAAAAGAATTCTCAGTAAACACCGGACTAGTTAAATTACTTGTCCCGAATATCACTGTCACGGGTTAGAACCAATTCGGCGTGGCTGTTGAAGCAGTTGAGTTGAGCAGTTGTCATTGAATGAACAGATCAACCAGAGGTGTATTCTAGTTTGCTCTTTCCTAACTGGTCATCTATCGGAGGTTGGGAGGAGTCCGAGATCGCCCCAAGCTGCAGAAGTTGATGCAGGCAAAGTCCAAAAAACACCCAATCGATGGTTTGGCATTCAGTGATGACCACCTCAATAGGGGACTATCTATGTGACTCCTCTAGAGTTATAGTGGCATACCTGGAACTATCCACATAGACACGAGTGATCCCTCCCACCCTATCGATTGCTCTTAGCCATTGGGACATATCTGGTGACCTGGGACTTCAGAATGAAAGTTGCTTCTGTAGGATTGCTGTAATTACGTAGATTTAATGTTAGATAACGAAGTCATGGAGGTTGTTGACCGGTTTGTATACCTGGGAAGCTGCATCAGCGGCGGCAGAGGTGTAGGGAATGAAATGGAGGCGCGTATTTTCAAGGCTAGGTCGGTGGTCGCTAATGTCAGACACCTATGGCGACAGAGGGGTATTCCCCTGAAACTTAAGAGTAGCGTGTATCAGACAACAGCGAGGGCTGTATTACTTTAAGGCAGCGAAACCTGGCAGCTCAGGGTAGAGGACGTAAACCGTCTTCAGGCATTTGACCAGTGGTGTTTGCGTTCAATCGCTCGTATCGGGTGGCACCAGCGAGTAAGCAATGAGGTGGTTAGGAAATGGGTGTTTCGTATTGATCGTCAAACGAGTTCTTTTGTTCAGTCACTACATTTACACAGACTTAGATGGTTAGGTCATGTACTAAGGATGTCAGGTAGTCGTTTGCCACACCGAGCACATTGTGCCGGCGCTGCGGCCGACTGACGTAAAATGCGAGGTGGACACGTGATGACTTGGAGTAGACGAATAAAATCGTTCACGGGGATGTTAGTCCCTGTAGATCGGGTTCGTCTCTCGGGCTGGAGCTCTCGCGACTCAGAGATTCGGTGGCTTGAAATTTTAGGTGAGATGGCGGCTAACCGAGCTCAATGGCGTGAGTGTTGTCCTTATTTGTCCGTGAAGTGAGTGCACTTAATGACGCGGGGCAGTGAAAGCCGTAAGGAAGTAACAGCTAAAACTGTCCAAATAAGGTTAAATCCCCAGCACCGGAAGTGTGGAACCTTTCTTGGTAAAGTCTAGTATACTCAGCCCCCTAACCTGTTCGCACCTAGATACGAAACTACAGGCTCATTACCCTCAGCTAAAAAAGAACACATATCACTTGTTGATAAGGCTTAGAAACTGGTTACTGTGGCCCTCATGGGGCTAATGAAAATGCCTCATTCAATGAGGCTAGCTATATTATACTGGTTCTTAGTGCATCACAAACATCATGCAGGAGACCGGTCCGTCACTCGCAAAACTTACACTCCAAATCAGAAATTTGCAGGTCCCCTGTTTTTGAAACAAGTCACCATTCTTTGACAGTGCAATATGGAATGAACAGTTTAGGATGTAACTAATAAACAATCATACTGAAACTTGTTGCGGTCATGGCTGATAGTTTTGGAGTCTTACTCGGTCAGAACCTAAGTGATAGACCACCGGTTGTTAACTTCATAATGTTTAAGTTGCATTGGTCACTAAACGTGTATAACTTTCAGAACGTTGCTCCAGTGCATTGTTCAGTGTTCAGTGGTGACACATGTGGATGCCCACGTCCTTGTTCAAATACCCGCCCACCTTTTCCCTACACTAATAAACCGTCCAGCGCAAGTAATTCCTTCATTAACACATAAACCGGAGCACATTAATAAAGACCTTTCTGCCTTCAGTACACTAGTATAAAAACTATGGACACTGGTGTCCGGTGTTCTACTGGCAACTGTCAGAAACTTCACGAGTAAATGTCATTAGTTGATTTCGTTGTTCTTACCGTCATCATCAACATCATCGTCGGTGATGGTGATAGTGCTCTGACCAAGACTGCTAGTAACGAATACACAGCCATTTTTTCTTGCCAGACTTCGATGAAAAACTGTCATTTTCAGTCCCGTTTCCTATTACGGACACAATAACTTATATTTCCGCTGATAATTAAGTAAAAATGAGGATCACATTGCACGTTCACTCAAGATATCCTACGCTGAATTGCATGTGTTGTGCTTAAATATTAATGTCCCAAGAGAGCGGTCGCATGCTGTATGTAGGCCAGATCGATAGCTGTAGTCTTTACGGCCGCAATTAGGCGGACCACGGGTAACACATAACTTGCTTTCACCATACGTTTTCAGTGAAGTTTAATAAGGTCAGCTTGAATTTTTTCCGTTTCATCCTGTCCTTGACCGACGATACTCCGAACCAGTTTCCCCTCGAATACTGAACAGTTATGCTGCCTTGCTTACAGAACACCGCACAAAATATACAACCTAGGTTTCCCGGTCAACCAATGCCATTATTGTTGAAGTAATCCGATCGTCCAAATGGCCTTATGTTGTCTGTCCGTAATTGGCCCAAACTGGGCGTACGTGCGTGGTTGTGTCCATACCCTAGCGCATACTGCGATGCACGCATTGCAATGGCCACGCACGTCCACAGAACGCACACGTGCGTGAGTGCGTTCGTGTGTTCGTCCACGTGACCACAATTTCGCGTGTGACCGGCTGAACATTCGTCACAGTGGTTGTCCCAGAATGGGCTGATGAGATAGCAGCTAAATCACAAAACACAACATGTGTGCGCGGTCTGCATTACCATGACTGGTTTTTTCACCTCACCGGTTTCACGGTTGTTATCTGGATTCAAACGAGCGGTTATTGAACTGGTTGAAGACGATCAGCCACCTAGATCGCCTCAACGACCTCTGGTGTCGCCTCCTCGAGGCTGGTCTACGAGTGAATACACTTCAATTCGAACAACACGAGATGGCAACTTACCATCAGATCCATTACATCGGCATACGATCATTGGTAGGGAGAAATCACCCGGAAATGGAACTGTATATTGTCAGTCTACAGAATGTAAGGAACAGTCCCAAGGAGTGCGGGGAGATACGCCTTGTGAAAGTAAAAGTTATACAAATCTGGTGGGCAACACGACTGTTTGTGAACTCACACCAACTCATATTAAAAATGTGGCACC
The DNA here is from genome assembly GCA_013368495.1 of Paragonimus heterotremus. NCBI lineage: Eukaryota > Metazoa > Platyhelminthes > Trematoda > Plagiorchiida > Troglotrematidae > Paragonimus > Paragonimus heterotremus. The sequence goes on from LUCH01002551.1 coordinate 83,626, forward strand.
TAATCCCAAACAGGAATCTAACGCAGGTGCTTCACCAGAGCCGTCGGATAATAATTCCGGTACATCTAGTGACACACTGAAATCAGGCACTTTTTCAAGCAAGCCAGATGAGGATATTATCCAGCAAGATAATTCCACAAGGCGTAAAAGCTCACTGGTGGAACCTACTGCAACCAGTGCGGTTTTATCCTCTGAAAGTGCGTCATCGCCAATCAAAACAACTGGTAAGATGTCATCCAAAGAGGTGGAAATGAACAAGACAGCCCAATGTAAGTGAAATTAGACATATAGATAATTCTTTGTTTGCACAGCATGCGATCATGCTAAACAACTCTATAGTTCGCAAAGCTCTGATGGCAAACCGTGATCGATTTACACAGTTTCAGTTCGTTAGCATTAGTATTATGATTAGCCTTGTCTACGGTCAGTTACTATGACATGTTTGGAATCTCGCTATAACTATCACCTTTTTCTCAATCGATCTCGAGAACCATGACTATTCTACTTCGTGCTAAACAACACAATTATCCATCGGGTTTGATGGGAATTTTTCAAGTTGACAAACTCTAGTACATTTCAGATACAAAAACTCACATTTCATTGCGTTATATAATACTTGTTTTCGGAAGGTTGAGCCAAGGTAACAGTTACCGTTCACACTCGAGGCAACTCTCGAATTTATCTACATTAATAAAATAAATACATGTAACGAGTAGCAGTATGAACTACACTTGAAATATCTACAATACGTAATTGGTATGACTTTCTACAGACATTAAGCTCACAACTTGCTATTGCCCATTTTGACTTCGATTTAATGTATCTGACTATCAGAGCATAGATAATGAGTGTCGCACTATAGATTTTCAGAAAAATCAAATCGTGTCACTGTGTGGCTGTGAACACGGGTTTGAAGAATGTTCTATTGTATCTGTGTATCTCAAGCTATTCCGACTGATTGCAAAAGACTCAGCGACAAGGCACGACAAAAAGTGTATTGTATGTTGTCAAAGAACATTATATATTAAATCAACGGGGTTTGTGTTGTCACAGTCGATTCGTGCTTATGTCCCATCGATGCACTTGTTTGACCTTTCGGTAAGCGCCGTGTTACGCCTCACAACTGAGGTGATTTTGTATCGAGCGCTTCCTGACAGGTGTCCAGCTTGATCTGTACAGAAAATGATTATCAGTTTGTATTTTGTTTAGTGGTCTAACTTAATCCATCCACTCATCAGGCAAGTCAGCTGACTGACGTGCTGAATTCCGTCCGTTCTTTGATATTCTAACGAAGTGTCTGGTTTCGACTTGATCGTAGTCAACAGACCAACCGCGCACGGTCACGCCTTGCGGCTATTCCAACGTGCTCATTACTGAGGTGGTTTCAAACGACTCCCGCAAGACGTTCCATAAATCAGAGTATTTCTCACAAAAAGACCTAGGTTTGGTTGGGTACAGTCACTTCTGTTCAAAAGTCTATTTGTAGCACTGAATGATAAGGTGCTCTACCGGGTTATCTGAGATAATAAATAAAACCCAATAATCGATGTGAAGATTTACACATCAGGAAAAGTTCATATGAGTACACACAGTGGTTCCTTCGAATTAGGTTGCTTAGTAAACTTTGAATACGTTGGTGCTACAGATATTATGCACAAAACGCTAAGTAAAAAAGAGTCACGTCACGTTAGTACGAACTAACAGTTTTAGAAATTTGGCTGACATTTTGGGTGTGAATCAACAGGGGTCCGACTGGGTTTGTATCTTAATGATTTTGTCACTTGGGTTGAGATGAGCTGACCAGGATCTCGGACGAACTCAGCTCACTGTTTGGTTAGGCACCTCTTCACGTTGTTTTTCCAAGAGAACGAATGTCCAGACAAGATGTCTCCTACTAACATTAATCGCAAACATAATTTCGTTTTAGGTATAACGAATATCTCCGATTATTGCTGCCTTATGTTATATACATATCTCGAAACAATTTGTTTTGTCTGAACACATATGTCACAAACATGGTATGTGACTGAGGACGAGTGTTTACATTCTGTCCGACTGCTACCGGGACTTCAACCCAGTATTACAACACGACCGAAAGCGAAAACTAATGTGATGATATCTTGAAGCAGATGTTTGTCCCACAGTTCGATTTAATTTGAAGTAATAAATACCCGTGGTAAGAATATGTGCACAATAGTTCACAGTGCCCAACCCTCACGGATCAGACTCGCCATGTCATCGATCGTCGATCTGCTACACATCCAGAATGAGCAAACAAATATTTTACTGTTGGTTGTTATTGGTTGCATATCTTACATGACCTTTGATAAATTGGGCTAATCCTAAATTAATCCACCCCAGTCGGTACGATTCCAGTGAGCCTGACGCGCTGACTAACTCTGAATGAAAGGTTTGCTAATTGACTGATATGTAGAGTATGTCTTCTTGAGTCGGGATTTCACTTAAGGAAGCCAAACAAAAACATGCCTGTGAAAATTCCAGAATGAACGGTTCACTGTTGGTGAGTTTTACCTAAAGTTACAAGATGATTTTGATTCAGTCGCTATCCGATCAGAAAAATGGGCTAGACTATCATGGTCTCATCATTAATACCAAGAGCTATATGATTCTACCGTAGGAACATTTGCTAGCGGAGTTAGCCAGCCACTATTTCTGGCTTGTTTAAGCTGACAAAGCCCGGACCGTTTTGCAACAGTTTTGTGCACGTATTCATGCTATTTCACCATATCGGTTTCTAACCTTGGTTTACTTAATCACCTGGCCTCAAATGAATAGAATATCCCTTAAACTACAGTGATTGAATGTTTGCCAGGAATATGAAATTGCGAGTGCGATCGCACGTAACGTTGGAACTTACACAGCGGAAAAAACTAGAACAGATCTAGGGGCCTTTCATCAATGCCCAACAAAGCAATGCATTATACTAGCGATGCACAAAATCCGTCTCGTTGTATACGAGAACAGAAAACATTGACATTCTGGTAGCAGTTCACACTGGTCGCATTGTCAGTTAAGTTTCTAATCGCGTACAGTGCTAAGAATGAGGTTTTCGACCGGACTGCGCCATGAAAGAGGCTTGGACTAGCATGACAACCGATCACCTGTATTCAACATGTGCGCCTAGGTGGGCAAGACCAGTGTCTAGTCCGGGCCGTTTGCGTGATTTCCTCTGCTTACCCGCCTGTCCGAACCGTGCGAGCTGAACGCCGGAAACCTCACCAACTTTTGTCCACTAACGTAGACAATACAGTCAAGTCGTAAATTGAAATTGAAAAAGTACTTACTGTTTCGAAGACGTAGATGACAAAACTGCATGGTTGGTAACAGGTTGAATAAAGCTCAGGACGTCAGAACTAAGTGGACGGAAATAAATGTCGATAGGTAAACACCAGTGAGATCAAAAGTTCGTTTGGTTTCTGTACACAACCGCCGATCTATCACACATATATATGGGGAAGCAGTTGCGTTATATCCTTCTCGTTTATAATGAAATAGCAAACTATAAGAGAGACACGTCTAGCTCGAATCACCAGCAATAACAGTGAACATGCCAAGACTGGAACAACATAGCGCAAGAGACCAACAACTTCGTAATTTTGGTGACACTTGTGTAGAACATGCGTTTACTATGAGCTTCGGGTAGTGCACAAGAACAATCATTTAAACAACAGGATTTTCGAATAGAGACGCGATTGGTCACGTAATTCCTGATCTGTCACGTGACAGCTCTCAAACTCGTTCAGTCGAAGTTTGCGTAGTCATGGTGACGCAAAACGGAGAATTATCACCGCAATTGTGTGACACGACTTCAGGCAGATTGAAAAGAAATTGGTTTATGATACTGGAGAATCATGGGGTCATTTCTGCTGAATGTCGGTAAACTCTACTTCCCCGTTACCTAATCTACCGTTCAACTATTGTAGCGAAAATGCGTTCAATAAAGCACAATCTTTATTGTCCGACTCGCTAGTTCTCA
>LUCH01002552.1:0-41882 GCA_013368495.1 Paragonimus heterotremus
TTCGGAACCATGTCCGACCACCGAATACCAAAGATATGCCTTAGATATTGCAAATGAAAGCGGCTCAGATAGCGCACGTTCCGCTGATACAACGTCCACGTTTCACTGCTGAACACCAGTATAGACAGTACCATTGAGCGGTAGACAAACAACTTAGTGCTCGACTTCAGGCTGTGGTTCTTCCAAACACGTCTTTCAAGACGTCCGAAAGCATCACTAGCCTTCGCCACACGAGCTCTCAACTCGCGGTCCAAGGACAGATCGGTGGACAGATTGCTGCCCAAGTAGCAGAAATCTGTGCAGCTGCCGACAACATCTCCACTGATGCGAATTTGAGGTGAAGGTGCACAGACAGCACCTCCGCCCGGAGAAGGCTGACAGATGTGACCAACAATATGTGGGAGAGACAGGCAAACAGCTGCGCATACATGTGCACGAACACAAATTGGCGATGCGGCGTCCTTGGAACCAGAGTATCTGATCAAGCGCCTGGACAATGAAACCGACGATCAGTAAGTTCAGTGCCGTTTGCGTCAACAACCACCCAGGTATCTTAGAACATTCCCGTCGAGAATTCAACAGAAATTAGGCATTGACAAAGAAGACATCTTTACACGAAATAACGTCTCGCGATACAGACACCAACAACTTTTGGTGGACCTGAGAGCGAACAGAATAAAACGCCTCTGGTCAGAAATTAAACAACAAGCCCTCCCGAACTTCTGAAAGAACACGGCGCAATAAATAGGCAACTTTTGACCATCCATCGTTTCGGTTCTCATCGTTTACATCAGCAAGCAGTCTCTGTAGACGGTGTCAAATTTGATGCCGTAACTTATCCACTTGAGGAGGACATTTTTTAACTGTGTTATATTAGTCAATTCATAACGTCATTTAATGGCGTTTTTGCGCGTATTGTGAGGTATGCCGGGCACTCTGGTCACAGAGCTTTGTAGTACATGACCCCGTCAGTTTCTCTCTCTTTTCCTGCACTCACTGACTGATAATCGCTTTCCCCTGACTGACAATGTTGATTCACACCGCTTGGTTGTCTGAATTTGTGACTCACTTGCTAAACCCAAATACACAGTCATTTATCGTGCAATATACCAATTATCATACGCATTGACAGTGACGACATCAGACCATCTGATTTGACGAGTTCACGCATGCTAGACAGCCGCTACTTATCGCATTGCTTGCGGCTTAATGAACCTCTACACGTATCAAAGAGGAAAATGAGAACCTCTTAGAATGTTCCACTTTCCAAGCTGTTATAGTTTAAGGCTACGGGATGTGACAAGTGCATAGAATAGGTCCGGTGCACGTGATATGTGGAAACAGTTTCACTTGTGCAAAGTTTAATAGATTACACAGTTAGGGAGATTGTGTTTGTCCCAAGAATCTAATTGGCTCTCATATACTTACAATGGACGAAAGACTTAAAGACGTATTTTGGTTTGTTTCTCATTACAATTTGAGTACGCAAATATTCGTACTCGTTGTACAACTAGTGGGGGATGTGCCTATGGGATAATATTGATGACAGTATTAATTGTTGATGTCGTGTAATGGGATAGTCGGTTGTAGACTTTCTACTGTGTGGTTGACTCATTTCAGAAGTTATTCACTTTAGTGTATATCAAGCGGCTGCTCGGTTTTGACGTTGTGTGGTAGCTCTAACGATCTCATTACATCGGTGTTTTAATTTCACGGGATCCATTTGATCCTGGTGATGTAGATTCACATATGTTGTGGTTTAGTAGCTAGTAACGGTTTGGGGATGTTTCTTTAATGGTGAGATTACTCGGGATCGTTGTGAAGCTGGATTGTATGGAGCAGCGTAAATTTCCGGAAATGTAAGTAGAGTCATAGGTTCACTGTCTCCAACTAAGACAATGGTCTCTGAGATCTGAATTGCAAATTGCTGCGGTTTTGGAAAGATTATCAGGACCACTTAATGGAAATATGGGAGGTGGTTCAGTTAACCTTTTTGATTACAAATGTAGTACTGTTTTCCTTGGTGTGTGGTTGTACTGCAGTTCAGTTGGTTCGAATTGGACTGTGTAGATATCCGCACGCAGCTGGTCAGTTCTTGCCTTTCTGATTACATACCCTTCGAAACTGAAGCGCACTAAGTCTTCAGGTTAAGGTCTGTTGTCTGTTTTAGACTTGGCATTATCAATTCAAACAACCTGCAAAACCGGTGAGGCATCTCGTCATTGTGACCTCTCATTACTTATTCTGTTTCCCTAAAGATGTTCTGTAATTTTCATGATACCCGCAGAAGCGTCAGTTCTGTATCTATCGTTTTCAACTGGCTCTCTAAGGTTGTTTAGTGCCTCTCTCTAGCTTAGTGGAAGCTTTCACACTGATGAGACTAACCAGTATGAAAAGTCAAACAGGGCGAACAAGCTATAATCCGTACAAATTCGATCCATCAATTGTTATACATTGATGATCTTCATTCATGCAAAATCCGTGCATACGGTCAATGGTTAAGGCGCTACACACTTAATAGACCCCGGTAGATACAATCTCCTGGATTATGGACTTCGTGACCACTGATGCCCACTGATCGTAAACGCCGATCGATGTGATAATTTGTACATTGCTAGTCCTATCTACTCATTTTTTCGCAATACTTTTCTGTGGCTTCTTGTGTATCATTTTTCTCATTATTGTTCCGACGGTTGTTACGATATTTGTTTGAGGTCATGGCTGGGTTTGCTTGTCTATTGATCTGCTCCTGGAGATCGGTGTTCTCCGCAGTAGCTACAGTGGCCGAGTTAAACTGTGCCCTCCTGGTTTTATCTATAAGGCTCTGATCATGTCTGTGGCTTTCCCATATCTCTCTTTGCGCTTGACTTTCGATGTCCTTTTTCAGTGTGTGCTAACCAGAGTTTGTGCACAGACCACTAATGTGGATTGAAACATAACACACTCAAGCCCTGGGCCAGCCACAACAGATATTTCGTATCGGTTACTTTCTTCCCCATGTAGCCAGTTTCTCCGTGTTCCCACGCCAACGGAAACGTGCTCTCCGTGAAACGTATGACAACGACTTGTCCAGTTCATCTGACGATCCTGATCACTCGGACACAGATGCCAGTGAACCCGGCTCTGAGGGCCATTACGCTATCTCCTCTTCAGCATCCACAACTTCCACTTGTCCAAGTGGCCGACGACGATTGAAATTACGAAAAGTAGCTCGGGCTGGCCGCGGACCTGGTGTGTCTGACAGCGATAATTTAGTTTCGGAAACCAAGGTACGTTTGTCTAACTGTTCTTGCGTAGATTTGGTCGAGCTTCCTGGTTCTTCTGTCGTTGAAGTAGTTCCCCCAAGTTGTGACTTCTTTTTAGACGTTTGACTGTTTGCATATGTTCTTTATTTTGTAACCATATCTACTCACTGGCTTTTTCTCACAGAATCGTCATGGATTTTCACTCAAAGATCTTGCAACTTGTTTCGAGTATGAAAAATTACGTTTCGTTCACATCATCCCAAGGCGGATATTTGTTTGTTCCGTGTGTGGTGGAGCTGGCGAACAACTGGTCTCTTCTAATCCCTCCCACAGCGAACCTGATCCACTGTCTGCTCAAAATGTTCCACCGGGCGATCCGACCTCATCTGTTGATAGCGCGCAGTATCCCCTGATTACCGCCTGTGTAGGTGGTTGTGGTAACTACGTGCATCCAAATTGTGCACGGACAATTGAAATAACTTTGGTGTCCAAGATCAAACAGGTTGCCACCACCCCGGATCTGTCAAATCAAGATCAGTCGGAGCTAGGTTCTTCTATCGTCGCCGCGAATGCCGGAAGTATATCTGAACCCGATCGTTCAACAGAGCCTCAAGTGCCTCGATTGGCTTCAGCCTGTGAACTATGCATATCGGGATTTCGACGTTGTTCTATTTGTCACGTGAGTCACCACTAGTTACCATTAGAATTCGTGTTCCATCGACTTGTCTACTTTAGTCTGTAGTGACGATGCCTGTTGTCAGTCGCACTGTTTAAGGTTCGAACCCCAGTCCCCTCGACTGCTTCCACACTTGTTTAGACAGCTTGACTTTATCCCGCTTACATGGACGCGGTGTCATGATAATATACGCTTAGCATTGTAAAGTCTGAGGGAAATGGGCACGTCCATCTTAGGTACACCAACGTTTTAGGTGTCTTGTAAGCTCATTTCCGTAACCTTACAACCGAATGAAAGGTCATCAGGCAGTTTATAAAAGAATACCAGATTCAGTGACAAGTGCACTGTGTGTTTGATTCTCTAAATTGAATAGCTATTCAATATTCATAATGAGTAATTTAACACATAGACAGATGCTGATATGTATGAGAGCGTTTCTGGTTAGCCATATTGTTTGTTGCACAGTCGGCGACATTCAGCTTTTTCACCCAACATCACTGTCATTGTTTTTGAAATTTATAATGGTCTGTCCATTGAGCGATTTTACTTCCATGGGTGATATCCTCATTAAAGTAAGTTTCCAGGCTACATATCACGAAATATCCGCCGTCGTGTGTTATTTAGGGTTGTATATAGGCTGGGTACATTAAGGCTGCTCGAACCCGTACACGAACATTCGATACGACCGGACTGGGACTCACATCCGTGTCTTTGGGAACCATGTATCACTACTACTGACTTACTGCGAACTTAATGTACCTTCATTATGGAGAATTTGGTGGCGTGATAGTTGTCCGTTGTGCTGTTCATTCGCATAGTTATTTTTCCTTGGGGTCACTGTTTTTGGTTGTTTTACAATGCACACTAAGGAGCGATCATAACTCAAGTGCGTCTCTGCTCTATTTCCAATCAGTCATGTTTGCCAATGTTAGGAGTGTAGCCTTCGCCCAATGTTAATAGTTCATAACCCGTTTATACTGTCTAATATGCCGGCCACTTTCACTGCGGTTGTGCGACTAATCATAGTTTATGAGGATAAGGGTAGCTTGCTTCCTCGCATATCCGATTTTCCCACCTACTTTCTCACAGCTCACGCAACCCTGTGTCCGTCCTTGGACCTTAACAGCAACCCCGGTGGCAGATTCATCCTGTCCGATGGTTGCAGACGAAATGTCGCATTCAACGCTGGCTGCCTCATTACCGGGATTTATCAACAATACTCCCACGGATGCTGCCGAACCTGTTGAGACATCAAACTCAGTGGTGGCAGATACACCTAAACTGGTCCTGAAAGATCAAATGATTCGTTGTTCGGTTAAATCATGCCTTCGATGGTATCATCCGAGTTGTCTACGCAAGCCGCCATTCAATGCTCTAGTTCGCGACAGAAAAGCTGGGGCTTTTTCTTGCCCAGCGCATACATGCCTTACGTGCTCGGTGGAGACACCGGGCACGCTTCCGCGACCGACAGCGCGCTACATTTGCTGCTTCCTCTGCCCAGCTGCTTATCATCCTGGCGAGTGGTGCCTTCCAGCTGGCAGTAAAGAGGTAAGCTTTAGTGCCACGATTGTTGTACGATATTTTTGTGATCAACCGTGTGAGTTTGTAAATATCAATTTTTCGTAGTGTTTGGGATAGTTACTGCCAACCATGGAGGGCATTTACTGTGTACTTCAACTGTACCTGACTTGTAAACACCTCCGGAAATGCCAATATGAGTATGCTAATATTTAAAGAAACGTGCAATTGTTTAAACGTTGTAGTTAATTTTGTTAAACTTTTGAACACTTCAGGACGTTTACTGTCGTGCAGTTCGTCCGGTCATATGTGGAACCGATACTGTGAAACTGCCCGCATCCAAACAGAGTCAACCGAAACAACTCTGACTCAGGCACTTACGAGCGCTCTAATTGGTGGACTTAAAATTCTTTATCACAGGTTTCTGTTCGAATGAGTGGGCTCAGTCGGAATCTGCCGTGATCAATCACCATATCACAACGTACTCGAGCCTAACAAAAAGGTACTGTGCCTCGGGCCGCTGTTCACTTCAACAATGACTTGAAATATCTTTGAAGAAGAGCCGTTATTTAAAAGGTGGAAGAAATCGAAACGGTATGAATACAGTAACGCCATTGACTGGGATACATCGTCATCTCGGATAGCGTTGCTAAACACCGATTTGATTGATCACGAAGACCCCAACCAGGCAGACGATACTTGCCCACTTTACTTAATGGAGTAGTCAGGATCATCATATTTCTTGACCACGTTGTTGCCCGACCACCACGTGGTTTAGCACAACTGTTAGCGACCTCAGTTCATAATACACGGTGTGGTAAACACTCAACTGACATACGGAGTACGTGACACAACCATCGCAAGTTGTGCACCATGATTAGTTGACCAATTGACCGCGCATCCCGAGCGTTCCGGAATATGGGCAGGCGAACGGCTGTGTTGCTCACGCGGTCAGTCCACTTAATGTGGAGGCAACGATAGTCAAACAAGGCAAGTCTGTTGACATCTTCGTCACGAACAGGTCACGTTTCCGAACGACAGAGCGAAACAGATCACAGACAAACATTATGTACCATTCCTTCAAAGGATACCCGAATGATTTTTGGCGCTGCAGACGACGCAGGTTGGCAAAGTCATTTTGTGCTTTTGCTATTTTTGCAGGTATCTCATCAGCAATGTTACAGTCTGATGAGATAGTGCAACTCAAGTATGTGAAGGTGTATATCGTCTCAATTGGATTGCCTGCAATAAGAGTGGGATTGCTTTAATTTTGAAGATGTATTTTACAATTTGAAGGTTCAAAGCACATTCCATACAAACCCGTCCAGTCATTCACATTATTTAGCTTGATCTGCATTTCTTAGGCAGATAGACTAAGTAGGACAATACCGGTGCATCCTAAAAGTTCTGCAATGAATGTTGCTTTGTAAAAACATCTTGCACGTGTGTGAATCCTTCGAACCACGGTTCCCAACGGATTGTTTTCAAACGTCTATCAAGCTGGTCGTTTCTGTTAAACAATCTTTCTTTGTGTTCCAGACAGGATACGCCTTCAGTTCACTGCCACTCGAGCGTTAAATGAACTAATTAACTATTTGAAACATCACGACGACTTATTATTTCGTCCTCAGTTTCCTTTTGTTTGCCCTCTTGCTGCAGTTTGCTCCGAATTGGATCGTGTGCCCGCGTCACGTGCTCGATGATGTTCCCCCTCTCCAGATGATCCCACCTAGCCTACGATTATCCGTTCCCTCCCCCACTTTGGCTACCATGTTCCGTCCAACCAACGTGTCTTGGTGCTTCATCTGCTCCAAAGGCGGACGCATCATCTGCTGTGAGACCTGCCCCGCCTCATTCCATGAAGAATGCTTAAAAATTGACGAGGTGTGTGCACTTGTTCACTTGTTTTATTGATCGCCAACTATGTGGCATCTCGTGATTAACCGTTCTTTCATTGGTTGAACGGACGCTGTTCATTTCGTGACTAGGTTGCATTGATAGCGGGTACTAAAGTCGAAAATCGCAATAATACAAATACCTTCTGAGTACGATTGCGCTTATATATCTGTTACCCAATCAATTGTTTATGCGTACATTAGGCGGCAGTTTTACCACGACGCGATCGTGAACGGATTTTATCATGGAATAAATATATACAATTAGACAGCGGTAGATATACCACGTCGTAATTGCCGCGAATTTTTCAAGTGTTCCGATAACTTGATTTAACTCTGCAAACGGGTAACCTGAAATCAAGGGAATCAATTTCTCTTCTGTGTTTCATCTGGCAGCTAAGTAACCCTATGTTTTCGTCTCACGTTGACTCCTTGTCAGTGTGCCTCCCGCGGATCACAACATCGAAACTTTGTGTTTGTACTAGAGGTAAGTGCTTAGTCGCGAAAGTTCAGAATCTCAGTTTACCCGTAACCACACCTGTGAATCTTTCGTTGAACCTTGAGGTACATTACTGCAAAAATGTCTTTGTTTTGCTCTCTAGTGCGCATCTTGCTGAAGCGCAATACAATGGAAGTGTATAGATTTCCAGAGTGGCTAGTCTCCTGACGTACATTGGAAATGGCAGTCTCGGTCACTCTCCATCGGTTCGCACATTCAGCACTCACCTTTGTATTTCTGGATATCTTTCAGTTATAGCAATATCTCATTTTTCACCACTTTTTTGTATTGTTGTTCTAAGGAATTTGGTATGGCTCTTTTTAGCCGCACACACATTCCTTTTGTGTAAGCGTAAAAAGAACATGAAACGAACGTAAGCTACAGTAAAGGATGTGGAATTTGTGTGCTCTCCACCCTCTTATATTATTACCGTATATCGGCACCTTTTTTGTGATCATTCGGTTTCTGTTAAGTTTGTCATTGTTTCTTGGTTCTCACTTGGTATTCAGTCCGTTGTGTCTCTTGTGCGACAGCCACAATGTCTCGAAGATCTGCTCGTTAACCTTCAGCTCATGCAGCTTATGTAGGTCACACTGGTGGGAAAATCAATTTGCTCGTTTGTCTCAGTATAAGTGAGCTAAGAAGGATGCCACCGGCTTATCAAACTTATTGTGGTGTATCATTATCATGTCACCGTATGTAATTTCCATATACATATTTATTGGTTTTCTTAGCTTCAGAGACAAAACAAACTCGTTCAGAAGTCTGGGAATGATGTCCGTTTACTCTAGACCGTTCTAGAAGAGAACAACCAAAAATAGTGATTAACCACGAGTTGAACCAACCAGGGTTAATATGCACAAGTAAACACAAAGAACCGCCTGCCCTGGAGAAACATCAGCACCACGAATGCGTGCGCTAATCGAATCTACACACTATCTCATCTGGTCACTCTAGAGCCTACTGCCTGATGTGTATCCATTCATGAGTAACCTCTACCCCACTATGGTCGATTTCTGCGTCCTTCTGTGCGTCTGTTACATGATTGTCCGATTGCAAATCTGGATCCTCGATGGAACCGTGTGTTGCTGACAGTATTCGTACTTACTTATATCAAACATCTCCGTTTAACTGCCACTCTTCGCTGTCGTCACCACACTCTAGTGCCAGGGCACGAGAATCTTCTCTGTCCAATAGGGTATGGAAAGTCGAAGATGACTATAAAACGAGTGACGGCGATGTGGTGGTAAATTGTCGCTTGCCTGACCGTTACTCTGTTACTTATCAGTTCTTGTCCTACCTAAAATTACATTTCACAAGATTGCGGGAATTTTACACCACACGGCTAAAGTGATAGACACGAGCCAACTCTTATTTATTCGGCTTCAGGTATTCAGCAAGGGTACTTGAACGATCGGTACCGGGGAGTGAGTGCACTTATGCAGCACTGTAATGAGACCAATGCGCATGCACTGTTCGATCCGATTTGTTTTTTTTTTGATGCAAAAGTATGAATACTCAAGCATACTCTCCGAACTATGTATCGGTTTAAATGATTGCTTGACTTTTCTTTCCAATTGTCAGTGATTATGTGACGTTAACTATTCGATTTTATGCGGTCTATCAAAGACAGTTCCACTCATTAGGCACTCTTTAACAATCGATCATACATTCTAACATTCGACAGAGAGCACTGGGAGAACCCTAGCAATACTCGTTTGCAGCTTTTATCGTCATAAAAAGTTGATGTCTACGTCACCCTCATCTATCCCGGTGTATTACGAGATGTTAAACCGCTTCGTAAGGCTGTTAAATTGTCAGAACTTCTGTAGTTGCCTTCTAACCGTTGTTTTGATTGCTTGAACTGTTTAAGAGTGAATTCATTCAGTCTTGTTGCCTGCAACCTCATTCGACCTAATATCCGTTGCATTGTATCCTTTAGTAGGCACTTGTTAAAATGATGATAATAAGAGGTTGGAGGTGTTGGGGGGTAACACTGTCTTTTTTGTACAACTAATTTCATAGCGCGTCTTCTCTGTCGATATCACGTTCTGGTTGTTGATTTCCTCTATATTGAACACTTTCTACCAGCTGCTCTATAACATGCTGTGTCTAAAAAAAACCGTAAAGAACAGTGGCTGAACTGTTACCCCTACGTAACCATAATAACCTGTTGAATGTTTGTCTTTGTTGTCACACCTGTGGATTTCTGGTTAACCATATGCTTGATTTCAGGTTCCTGATAAATTTGTTTGTGAAGATTGCATGAATGGTCGCTTTCCGCGATACGGTGAGATCGTGTGGGCCAGGTTACCGCCCAATTTGAATTCCGCCAAACGTGGATCCGCCACAGTCAAAGATGATTTGAAACCAGGATCGGCGGATTATGCATCACTGACGGTGGGTATGTACTGGTGGCCCGGTGAGGTTGTTCATCCCCGGCATTTGCCTGCTGGTAGCTCTCATTTGACCGCCATCACAGATGGGACTGCCTATCAAGCTGTCCTGAGCGAAGACTCTGCGCACCACACCGCCGCAGACGAACACTCGTTGGGCCTGTTTCCCATTCGACTGTTTGGATTAACCACTCCTGCTCAGCCGTCTTCTGAGGAGAGCCACAGCAATCAATCCTTGCTCCTGCCCGTAGTGTTATGGACTACCAGGGCTCGCTTATTTCCTTACGAAGAAGGTGATGACAAGCGGCACGACAATTCAAGGTTAGGGCTTCCTTGTCTTCATTGATTTTACGGTTTGATACTCAATCTGCCTACTTAATTGTTCCATTTAGACACCATTTGAATGAAGGTGCAAGGAAGCATGAGTATTATGATTATCGGTGTCACATTGAAACGGACATGTCATCCCATTGAAGTCATGTTGTTCTCGAGAGTGTTAACATTTTCTCTAATCCTGATCCTTACCAAACTCCTATGTTTCTACCGGTCTTCTTACGTCAGGTACAACGTTCACGCTAATGAAACAGAAGGAACACTGTTGTATCAGAAAAACCACTCTACGGTAGAACCCTCACGGCTGGGAGATATTATTGGTTGAGAAAACACTAAACCGCATTCTAGATGTGATATCCAGCTCCGCTTGAGAAATCTAAATCGTGTGCCATATGGATAGAAGTGAACAAGCGCAAGCAGGGAATGGAACAGTTAAATGACCGGAGGTGATCACATGACAATCCAGATGTAAATTACGGAGAGTTATGGGTATATGGAGTTGACGTGTATAGTGAGTAATGACAGTATGCAGACACACGTTCTTGTTGTCTCCGCACGAAAAAACCTATGCGCAGCATTGTCCTCTCTGTCGATCATGACTATTCATGTATTTCGGCGATCAATAGAAATGCCTGTACCGACATCTATCCGTCGCAAGGGGTCAATTTCGATTTGACCATCGCACCCATTAGACCATGACTGGCACTTGCGACTAGGGCAGGGAGCCGTGTCACAAATGTACTTGAATGTACACTAATGTGGCCTTGGATAAACGACACATTAAGTGGCGACAAAAACCGATGTCTTCAACCACTTATCCCGCGCTGGGTATTGTCTCATCCTTATTGACTCAGATGGATGTTCGTAACTCACAAATTGTGTCCAACCCTAGTAATACATTTTTAAACGTGCCTGTCATACACATTGTCTTCTTTGTGCCTGTGTGGTCTAAACGATTTATTCTTGTTTGGTCCAGTTTTCCTAGCAGTCAATTTCTGTAACATTTACCGAAGTGTACACCAATTGCTATTCCAAATTTTAAAAGGAAACGACTGAATGTTTGCGCAGGTCATGATGATAAAAGTCTGTTTTCTGTTATTCCGACCCCACTTAGGCTTTCGGTGTTTCGATATTTTTTATTGTGAAAGGAACCGGCCGGTTTGAAGGCATGACTCGTTCTGTTTGTGGACTTCGTGTTTTCGTTTGCACTAATATTTTTCACTGAGCTGATGAAAGAAGCTTGTCAGTTAGACCATTTCTGACGCATCAGTAACTCATGAACAACCGTCCTATTGTTACCAGCCTCCGGATTCGACAGTGAAAGAAATGCTCTTACCCGTTCCGCTTCCTTTTCTTGTATCAGCACTTCTGTATCAAGCATACATCTGCCAACTTTAATTCCACTAACAGTCCTGTATAAATTATATACTAACTCCAAAATCTGACTGGGACGAAGGTTTTGATGTACGGCCAGTCATAATGAGCATCTAATCTATGAGTCCTTAGGTTAAATTTAAATGATTTTTTCATCGATCAATTTGCCCATAACCGCCTCCGCGTAACGTTTGAGAATAAGACAGACTACTCTCGAGTAGCCAACTATTCATATGAAAATTAGACGGCCTACCCATATGGTCCATCCACACCAATTGTCTTGAGTCCCATTGCACGCTATTGTGTGATCGCTAGCGTAAACGTGATTCTGCATGGCGTTATCTTGGTAGCTTTCACGAATAAATTTTGCCTTATTCGACTTCCAATGCAATTCATGCTTTATAGTCTACGGGTTACCCTTTTTTATCACGTAACTTTATGAAACCGCAATTTTCGCGATCTCACGCTTTAAATCGTAATTAATACTGCTTATTGTGTTTCGAAGTTATCATGTACTTCCCACTCCTAGTGTAACAAAGCTTACTTAGGCTTGACACTGATATTTTTAAAGCTGTTCTCTTCTCACTCGGGATTTGATGAGCATCGTAATTTATTCAGTTGAAGTGATCGGTGTTTTGATTTAAAGGTACTCAATATGATTTTCTAGTTTCCAGTGGGTCAGCCACTATGGGTTGTCCTCGTATCCCTCATTAATGACCCAGCAAATCGAAGACTTCACTTCAGAAGTTGAGAAAAATGGTAGTTATTCTTGTTCGGCGGCACGAATTTCGCCTGACTGTTTCCTACGTGATTTAAAAATTATTAGGTAATCAGGACAGTAAAAGCCGCAGGTAAGCTGTTTTCCAGATGTAATCTTACTCCAACTTGCAGCTTAGCTGTCTTGCCTTCAGGCGGTTTACACCTTGATTTTGGTTATTTGACTTTTCTACATAAATAATCCGTGACGTGAGCCCATCCTCTCACCTCTAGATTGTGACCGTCCATGCTGAATACGGTTGTCTAATTACTTTGTCGAAACCCATGTTTGACTAGCTCGTGGTATTTGTTTCATGTTTTGTTCCTCCTAAGTGACGAACTTTTCTATTACCTCATACTCGAGACAAGCTGGTTCTTACCAAAGAAACTGTAAAAGTTCTGCTGTCAAAACTTTTCCATGTGAAGCAAGAATCTCCTGGCTATCCGAACTATAGCAGAAATATTGCTCTTCTTCAGCATGAGCTCCGTTTCACTTTCATCGTCAATGAGAAACCATGCTTTAAGCAACCAGTAGCATAAGTGGAACATCAGGATAGCCGCGAAAAACCAAAGATCATTAAGAAAGAAAAAGATTCGCACTGTTTCACCTTCCAGTGATCACGTTGGTATTGGTGTACGATTGCGAGCCGTGCGTAGCAGATTTGTATCTTCATTATACGCATTGTCAGTTCGTTGGTTCTTTGTAACTCTCTATTTCCTTGCCACTTCATGGCTGAAGTTTGTCTACTTTTAACCATCGGGTATGTTTTTTGACATTTTCGACCTCCATCAGAGATTGGACCCAGTAGTCAGAGCGATTTATTTTAATACTCTGATGAGAAGTGCTAAATCTCCGATGAGACTATTTCATGCCAAAATCTGAAATATTTACTGACTCGTTTCAATCGGTTGATTTGCTTTCACGTACTGATTAATTCACAGTATTAGCAAATCTCTCTTAATCATGTTTCGACCCTCACTTATTTTTTTTAAACGTCACTACACGTATTAATACAGTTCGGATAGTAGTTCAAGTGACGACGAACGTGGCGCTCGACGTCGTCGAAGTTCATGTCAAGATGATGGCGAAGACGAAGATCCTTTGCTACAACTGGGCACCGTAATAGATGCTTCTTCCAAGGAAAATCAGCAGCCATCTCCTTCAAAACAGGATACCACTCTTTGTGCGGCTGCTCCAAACTCGCCAGTCACTAAATCACCGAGTTTGCCTACACGGTTTGATCGACGTCAGCGTCTCCGGCCATTAAAAGACGGCACAGCCAATCGTAAGGTTTCAGAGAACAGTTGTTCTAAAGTCAATCCAGCGCTGATTGCACGGCGTAAACAAGTATACAATGATGCTGTCAAACAGGCTGCCGATGGTTGGTTGGGCAGACGTGAAAAATTTGGTCAACTTCTTGGTCGAACTCGGCGACCTGACTATTACAAACCAATCAAGGTCAGTTAGCCGTGTGGCCCAACATTCACTCATTGCAATCCGTTTTTTATTTAATCTGTTAGCTCTTATCTGTGTTCGATTTGAAAGTCTACCTTCCCGTATGATGTGGTCAAAAATTACAGTTTAGGGCCACCTTGTCGGCTCTCTCGTACCTTGTTTATTGTCTACATTCACAAATGTAAAACGTTACAGTACGATCGTTTTCCCCGAGAAAGTTCGCTGCGAAAAGGACCGCTTTTTCTGACAGTTTACTTCCGTTCGACTTCGAACAACCTGCACACGAATTTGAGACTCCAACGAAACTAGCACTCAATTGCGACTAAGGTACGACCAACGACAACAGTTCATGTCTAATTTAGTTCAGTTCCTCTTTTAAGGAAACCATGGCGTCTGCCATCAAGCTGACGTCCCCATCTACCTGAGACACTCATTCTGCATTCCGGTTGTCTCATTATGTTAGTGTTATTGACTCATCGGTTTCACACTATATCGCTGTTTTACATTTCAAATTGCACGTAGGTGTTGAAATGCGGATGTCCCCTGTACTCCATTTCCATAAGTTGCTCATACCTTGTAGCTACGCAGCGTCTTGACCTCATTCTAGTTACTAATGTAGTCTGTAATTCCTGACCGACAACTCATCCGCAGCCTGCACTGTGCTCACCTGATTTCTATTCGGACAAGTGGCGTAAGGCAGGCGAGAATGATTTCATGAACCAGTTACTTGCCGTTTGGATGCAATATAGTACGGAGAAAAACCGCTACCATCGTTAACAACGAGGATCTTTTAGAGTCGGTATATTAAACGTATAGACGCCATACTATTCAAAATCAGCCTTAACAAACTTTCCAGACTGATTTATTGCACTCCTTACTGGTGCTATGTGCACCTTCGATGTATGAGTTAGGTTGTGCCCCCACCCCTCGGAAATGATTGTGTTTGATCGATCTCTTCAGTGGTCTTTATAGGGGGTAGACTACTGTGTTTGTAACTTGCTAGTAGCAACGTCGATGGAGCCGGTGATAGTCGAACTTCAAATTACGCAAGATTGCGTTGTCTGTCTTAGAGCAGATAAGCGGCTCGATTTGATAGTTTGTGCCCACTTGCAGGGTCGTACAACGGTTGGTAAATCGGCATTACCTCAAACAATACGAACATCTTGAAATTCCTATTGCACACTGATACGCTGAACTAGTTAACTAGGTTAACAGTGTAACCCGTTTTGATGACCTGCTTTACACCAAACGTTGTGATTTTGATTCACGTGTTTCATTGTCATCGTCGGTCACGTCATCGCGCACACTATCCACTGGGTCTTACTTTTTGTCACCCCTCGTTTTAACCGATAGTTCTTTCTTCCAGCATACGTGTATTGTTGCCCCTACAACGGTAAAAAAAACTGGCAGGTCACTCAATAGGCGGGGTGATTCGGTGGGTTACGATTTTGCGCAACAATTCGAGTCGATACTGATAACTGTCACCTACTGAGCTACCCAATCGAGAGAAAATCAGAACAGGAATCTGAGTGACACTAAGCAATCTCAGTTTATTGGAGAAACAGTACTTTTTTTATAGAGGAACAACATTATTTATGAGTGCTATTAAGCGATACTCGTCCTCACGTTTTGATTGGCCAGTTTGTTGCTGTGCTGTTCCCCGACCTCGCATCTGGCAACTCGGTTGTTTTAAGCAGGTGCGCATTCAGTATCAGCTGATCATCGTTTATGATTGGTTATCCCAAGTTTGACCATAATTCTGTCTGTAGCAGCTTGTGTACGAACACCAGTTGGTTGAAACCTCTCCAATCAAGAACCTGCCCCAATCCGATCTCATTACAATACTTAACAAATACAACACTGTAGTGCATGCGTGCATCAAGGTATACTGACATTTTTGAATTGTGCTGGTTGTGATACGGTTGCATTTGAGAAACAGGTCCACCAACATCTGCTTCTTGGAAAATGTACTCAGAGTAACCTTGATCAATCTTTTCTTGATATGTTTGTTGACATCCCTGTAGTGTTTCCTACACTCTGTGTTTCTGAACATTGGCATATATCTGTCGCGCTCTGGAAAAATATGCTCTTACCAAGGCTGGTTTGTACATAATTGCGCGGTTTGTCCATCTTGAACCTGGTATCACCCTTTCCTCCAATGTAAAGTCTAATGTTGTTATTGTTACCCACGTGTTGTCCTGATGTTTTACGTTCAGTAACCAAGAATCTTCATGCTGTTTTTGTTGTTACTTTTCTCGTCTGTGGCAAAATCCGTTTTGTCTAAAGATTCACGGATTCGACCCATTTTTCTCCCATCGTATTTGTTGATTGTGATAACTCAGTGTTGATGATGGCGGTTACCCCAGTCACGTGATTGCAGTTTTGATCCCAAATTTTTCAGACTGCTCCAGTCTATGTTTGAACAGCGTGGTAGCCAGTAGTCCGCATGCAGCACGACATATCTTAAGGTGCAGATGACTTCTAATGCGCAGGCCAAAACCTTACTTAATCTTTCGCTAATTCTATAATCTGTTGTTTGTTAGTCCCATCTCCTGATTGATGTCCACACATGATTCGGACGGCGTTTGCGAAACCATATGACAGCCTCGTGACCATTTCATCTGCGAAGCTACAATGTGAACATCATCCACAATCGATCCCATATTTCATGTCTGAAGGATTTTTCAGCTGACCTGCCACAGTACGGAATTTGTGGTCTTACAAAGCCGTTCTCAATGGACAACAAGGCTCAATAATGTTTTTCACTCTTTGGCTCATTCTTCAGCTTCGTCATTGGTATCGCTCTTAGGTCAACTTTGATGTTTCTTTTCTGTTTCTTCTGTGTAATAGGTTTATTGATTTATATCGAGCAGCTCGTAATGTGTTACTAACCTGGCCTACATTGTTAACTTGACGTGGCGGTCTGGCTTGTCCAGTACATCGATTCGGAGGGCTATGCTGACGAAGACTTCGATTCTGCCAGGTACATTCTTTTCAGACAGGGCATAGGGGAGCAGTCAGACGAAAACCAGATGCACCTACAGAATTGTATGTTACACTACTGACCGCGATGGAGTACTTGAATAGTGAGGCATTACCCTACGTGCATACAGCAGAACCGTTTTTATAGTTGCAGCCATATTGTCTTCCGAATCAGAAAGAAGGGGGTTAGAAAAGGTGCCCTCGAACAAAGTGCACTCCGATCGCCGGACGGTTGATCGTGACCGCCAGTGTACTACCCAATATCGTTGAAAATCATATGGCATCACCTAGTAACCTGATGTAGCTTCAGTGCTGAGATTCTTCCTTGGGCTAGGTTGACCGGCATGCAGTATGCAGATGGTATTGTCTTACTTAGCCTCTCTACCGAAGACATGCTGAGCAAGGTGAGTAGCTCGGCTAGTTTGTATGGAATACGCTTCGCATCTTCAGAGTGTAAAATACTTCTTCAGAATTAAGACATTCCCACTCTTATTGCAGGCAATTCAATTGAGACGATATACACCTTCACATACTTGAGTTACTGATGAGATATCGGCAAGAATAGCAAAAGCACAAAATGACTTTGCCAACCTGCGTCGTCCGCAGCGCCAAAAATCATTCGGGTATCCTTTGAAGGAATGGTACATAATGTGTGTGTGTGATCTGTTTCGCTCTATCGTTCGGAAACGTGACCTGTTCGCGACAAAGATGTCAACAGACTTGCCTTGTGTGACTATCGTTGCCTCCACATTAAGTGGACTGACCGCGTGAGCAACACAGCCGTTCGCCTGCCCATATTCTGGAACACTCGGGATGCGCGATCAACTGGTCAACTAATCATGGTGCACAACTTGCGATGGTTGTGTCACGTACTCCGTATGTCAGCTGAGTGTTTACCGCACCGTGCATTATATACTGAGACCGCTAACAGTTGTGTTAAACCACGTGGTGGTCGGACAACAACGTGGTCACGAAATACGATGATCCTGACTACTTCATTATGCAAAGTGGTTAAGTATCGCCTGCCTGGGTGGGGTCTTTGTGATCACTCAAATCGCTGGTTAACAACGGTATCCGAGGTGACGGTGTGTCGCAGTCAATAGCATGTATGTATTCATGCCATTTCTGTTTTTCCCGCTCAGTCTTTTTTATTAGTTTTCACCCTTCTCCATAACGTTTTCTTCTAGAATATTGCACATCACTGCTGAAGTGAGCAGCTGTTCGTGTCACAGTGTATCTTTGTCAGGCTTTCGGCTGTTATGTTGGTGATGGATGTGTTGCCAAATTTTCTTGCTTATAGAATGTGTTTCACTCTTCCTAGTACTTATTTAATATTGGTAACAACCTTTTTTGTTTTTCTCTTTGATGGTTGTCTGTTTGCATCTGATGAACTTCGCCTGCCTGTATAGTTGCCTTAGAAACTTTCTAAGTCTAAGTCTTTCATGGATGAGTGTCTTTTGCATTCACATTTGTTGTCTTACTGAACAGCTTGCTAAACGAAGCTGTGTTCAATGTTTGTGATACAAACTCTCATCATTTCAGTGTTTGCTCGCTATGGCAGTGGGTAGTCCGAAAGTTCACATATTTAGTGCCATTTCTCCTCCACAACCTCGCTAGTCCATGCACATTCTTCTTCGTGTATCGCCCGATCCTTTCACCTTAAGGCCCGCCTGAGGCTCATTGATTCACAGACTCTGACGGGAAATGCTGCTCCACTCCCCTCAGTTGGAACTGTGTTCCTTTTAGCCCTCAACCGTTTGTCGTTCGCCTGTCAATCTTTTTTGTACATTCCCCGTCGTGTGATTGTTGTAGTGCGTGTCGTGCTTATCCAGTGCCGATCGAGTTTTAGTTGTCGTCACGTTACATACTTTAAGGCTACTTTTTGAGCCCTACAGATGGCAGTTGTTCTGGTACGTCGAGTTTCGCACTTGAAACTGTCGCGAGGGTTGTGTCTGCATTTCATCCTATTTTTAGCCGGCGTTTACCTTCTGTAGAATCATCTCTTGATGAGGCTGTCGTTCGCGGGCTCAAACTTTTCCTGTGTCGATTACCCTGTTTTGAGGCGACTTAACGAAGATCTTTCTTCTGTGCTTCTCTTGCTCACAAGCCCGTGATTGAGGTGAAACAACTAAGTGGGCGGCATTTCTCTTGTCTGTTTTGGGTTACCCATTGTTTGAATCCGTTTAATCTCGAAAGCCCCTATTGATTCCAAGGCTGTTATCCGAGTGACGACGTGCTGAAGTTGCCCAACGGTTTAGATCATTGTCCAAGTCGAAACTCTATAGAGTTCCCATCTCCGTTTCTTTCATTTTCTCCATGCACTACTGAGCACGTGATCGTTTGAACTCCAGTTGCCCTGAATCTTAATTGAAGATGCTTTACTTTTGGAAACTTCACACGGTTACCACTGACTGCCTGGATTCACGTTTCTATTTCTAAACTTGTTTCTGGCCTTCATGACTGAATAAACGTTACTTCATCACGTACGTTTACACTCACTAGATTACAAACACCAACTGTAGCTGGGATAAGTATTGCTTTTTATCTGAACGTGTACTTTATACACCTTTTGCATTGTGTATTTCCATGTCCCACCACTTGAATCGTAACTTTCGATTTGCAGGTGAACTGGCCACTTGGCTCGGTGCGCATCTATCGCCTAACGGACACTAGCGAGGCGCCTAGATGTGAGTGCAAGCCTGAGGCGGGCGTGGCTCCTTGCGGTCCACTTAGCAATTGTATCAACCGGGAACTGCATTACGAGTGCTTGCCCAGCGTTTGTCCCAACGGTGAAGCATGTCAGAACCAGCGCTTCACTAAACGTCTGTATCCGGCTCAGCGGCCGTTCTGGACGGGGTCTGAGCGAGGTTGGGGGTTGAAAACGCTCACACCTATCCAGGAAGTAAGTCACCTGATATCACTCATTAAATCAACGATTAAATCAAAAAATTACTTATTGGCGTACACGCAACCTGTACCGTAGCCTGTTTTTTGGCCAGAACTTCTACCATTTTCCTTAGGTCGCTCCTGTTTTGTACGAGAGAGTAAAACAGTGACCGTTAGTACAAACAAAGATTTTTGCTAAATGGTTTCATGCATCACGTAATAAGACAGGGCAGAAGTGCCCCACATTTATAAGGACATGTAATATATCGATTTCTCTTCGCGTTTGAACTGAGGTCATGACGCTACTTAATTGCCCAATTGTGTTCAAGATGGTTGTCATCATCGACCAATAAAGTGATGACGATTTAGTGAGCAACACTCACAAATCGATCTGTTTCGTAGTTCGGCGAACTAGATTCACTTCTTCTCTTTTGTAAGTGGCTAGTGTGAAATGGGTTTTGTTAAATGCGAAGTTAGACGGTGCTTGAAGATATTGCGGCTCACAAGAACTACCGTAAGTAGACACGAACCGAAGAGAGGATGAACAAAAGAACTCAGGCGACACCACCAACGTTGCTTGAGATATCTATAACAAAACTGTATGGTTCTTACCAGCAGGCGGTATTTGGGTATGGAACCTTCAAAAGCTTTGGTTTACATGCTCCCATAGACTTCGTCATTACATGTTGGAGGTTTCGACGGTTGACCCTGTCAAAGAATTTCCCCAGTGATCGACGAATACCTCAAACTGAGGATTACATCAGTCAGGCAAGTCGGTTGCGCATGATCTCCGATGACAGGATGTTTAATTCGGAAGTTTCCTACGATTAAAACTATTGCCGGATGGTTTGTTCCAAGTTCATGATGTCCGCAGTAGATGGTTGTGTGCACGCGGTCATACAATGTTCTTGTTAGTTTTCGCATCGCTGAAGAAGCTGGAATTGGTGTTTTCAAAAGGGAAGTAGAATAACCAGTCATATATTCACATACTTTCTGTCCTACCACTGTCATCTGTGGACGAACACAAGATGGACGTATTTCAACAAAGCGAATACACATGGCCCAAAAGACGAAACCGGGACTAATGAGTAACCAAATGAATACAGTGGCGTGCCCCTTTTTGTTCCCAGACCACAACACAATTGATTATCTGTGTGAGCTATTATCTGAACATATAGATTGTTAGTGGTATCTTCTATTTGAAATGGAAGCGAAGAATCTGTCAAACTGTAGTAACGAACGAAGATTGTCTGTTGGCAAAATTATGGTATTTTAAGAAACTGGCCCAAGTTTTTTTGAGAATTCGAATTGGTTGTCTCCGAAAAAATGGATAGAGTTTATCTGGTGAGAACGGAGCAATCTTATCTGAAATGCTTGGCGGTTAGAAAAACTCGGGATAGAACCACAATAAGCTTGTTTAGAAGAAAATTGTTCGAACTGTTGATGGATCATTTAGTGAGCATGCGGCGTTATTTTGCTGGTGTTCAAGGGTAAAAGATATCCTGAAACCCTACAATGCAAGAATAGTGCCTCAAAGTTGGATAAATTGAAAATCCATAGCTCAAGGGTAACGTGGTTTGACCCTGGACATGTGATAAATCCAGTCAAGTTGTGTCTGTGGAATGCGAGATGAAGTTGGGAATAATTACCGGATCAGAAAACGCAGAAGTCCGAAGATAAAGCAATTTATACGGATTTTGAATGACTTTGAATTGTTAGTCTTATCTTTATTTTAAACTTGGCATAAAATCGTTGTTAATGTGCATATTAACCGTTTGCACACGAGACGAAGTGCAAATTTTAATTCATTCCGAATCCAAAAAAATAGTTTTTATCGTTGCTTGAAGCAATGGCACGCTCTGGGTTACTCGCTATATGGGTATTGGTTCAGTTGAGGACAAATAGAAGTGGATATGACAGTTTGACCAATCCAGCTGCATTCTGAACTCGGCTTTTTTTTCGGCTAGCTTGTAACTTTACTATGTTGTGATTGAGATCGCTGTTTTGTTCAATTTAATCTGTGAACAACAAATTTTGTCAAGCGGAAGTCAAGTAGTTTTAAATAGTTAAACTTTTTTCTGCACCTCCATACAGCGATTAGCCACATAACTTGTACTGTATGATTAACTGTCGTGTACGATCCACACATTCTATCATTCTGTTTCAGGGTGAGTTTGTCAATGAGTACATCGGTGACTTGATCGACGAGGAAGAGGCTAATCGCCGGCTGCGATTCGCACATGAGAATAATGTGACCAATTACTATATGATGAAACTGGACTCCCAGCGTATCATTGATGCTGGACCCAAGGGCAATCTTAGCCGATTCATGAACCATTCATGTGATCCCAATTTGAACACACAAAAGTGGACCGTGAACGGTGACAATCGCATCGGGCTGTTTGCGGTCAGGTCAGTATGTGCGGGTGAGCTACCTCCACCCTATCTGGTTTGGCGAACGACTCGCCAGTTGTGGTTCTTTTTATAGTACTTTCTTCGTTGCTCGTCAGTTTACACTGTGGCGATTTCACGTCAGTGCGGT
The DNA here is from genome assembly GCA_013368495.1 of Paragonimus heterotremus. NCBI lineage: Eukaryota > Metazoa > Platyhelminthes > Trematoda > Plagiorchiida > Troglotrematidae > Paragonimus > Paragonimus heterotremus. Next base: position 22,559 of record LUCH01002552.1, read on the forward strand.
TCAGTTTTGCTCAAACCTAACATAATCACTTAAGATGCCCTTAGGTCGGATAATCTTGTTTATCTTCCTCGCTAGCTCATTTGCGCACCGATGTACTCAGAACACGGTAGATGGGCTTCATGTTGGACAAGGACAGATAAATTCCACGGAAACTACTTCTCTTTCAAGATATTTAGCTTATACCTCTTTCCAGAGGCTATGATTTAAATCGTCAGTCTGATTGATACCTAGATCCTCACTTCTCGTTTACTTATTGAGTGATTTGTATACCATTCTTCCTGTGCATCCTGATTGGTCATTTTGTTTACGATCAACTACAGTCGTTTCCTATTGGATGCCATGTTGTTCTTTAGCTTTTCAATCACTTAGGCAGTGCAACACACATGTTCAGCTAAAATGTTTCGCTCTTTGTCGTAGTAGGTTGAATTGAACGTTGTGAATTTAGTTTGCAGGATCAACGGATGAAATTGTATCTTTTATCGAGGACCTCGAGATTTTTCTTAGAGTTGGTAAAATGGGGGGATATATAAATGTACTCCTACCTAATCTTGTTCTACGTATCAAACACATGCCAACGATCCAAGCATCGAATAGAAACATACATCAGCAGAAGTCGTAACAGTGGTTTTAGCGAGGAAGCTTGTCTAAATTATCCAGCCGTACAACGCTTCAGTTCAGTTCATTTTTAAAACACTGAGTACCCTTGATCCAGTTAACCAATAACGATAGGAGGCATATCGAGAGATGTTAACATTTCGTTTACTCTCTTCAGTCACGAACGTATAACATTAGACTATATAGGACATGCGGATAGCAGCAACAATAGAAACAATCAACGATTGGGTTTACACAAAACAAGGACTGTTATCAGTTCCAGGGCAGACAGACTGCGTGAGTCAACAGTTTGTGCACACTCAGGACCGGACGGCGAGTATTGATTAGCATGGCTTCGGAGAAAGCAAGCAACTTCGGATTCCGATTACTCAACAACACTTGGAACGAGTTGACGGGGTCAACAACGTGACCTGTTTCCATGATGCGTTTTACGATGGATGAGGTCGGATTTCGTCTCAGTTGTACTGTTGCCATTGCCTGTTACGTCATGGCGCGCACCAACCACTTAGGCATATGTTCAGCCATTCTTTGTCGTAGGCACCGGTCTGTTCTGTCGCTATAGACTTCACCGCAACTGCAAGTGAACTGATAGATTGCATGTGAGACAGAACATTTCGGTAGATCACGATTATAAATAAGCTGAGCGACACTCCTAGCTGTGAGTAGCAACCGCAATTCAGCCGCAGGGTATGTACGAGTTAGGGCAGACTTTAATTTTTGACTGACGTCAGCTGTGATATGATCGCTTTTGATAGGTAGGTTCAAAAAGACCTGCTTCTTAAGGACCGTACTCACGACAGTCTTGGTCAGTCTTTTCTGGCCGTGAATATCGGTGAACTTCTGAGGATAACTGGTTGCAAGCAGCACCTTCTTCACTTCATTTTGCAAGGTTGTGGTCGCACCACAATTTAACTCAGGGCTGACTTTCCACACATCGTACGTCATCATGCTCTTCCATTGTTTGATGACCGTTTTCATTTGTTCAACTTCGTTGTTTCTCTGTTGGGCATCCCTGTTGATTGCTGCTTCTGTTTTAATTTACGGAGATTGACTTGTTCTTTTATTGAGTCTATTACGGTCTCGGTTAATTAGACTATCGTGTGGTACGACGGGGCCGCTAACTCGATCTAATTTACCTCTGTTCATTTTGGTAATTGATGTGGCTGTACTGCTTTGTGCATACGTTGATAGGGAGATCGCCGCGGGCGAGGAACTAACATTCAACTACAACTTTGTTGCATTGGGTCAAGAGCGCCTACATTGCCGTTGCGGTGCTTCTAATTGCGTCGGATTTCTTGGTGCTTCCACGACCACAAACGGTTCCCATGCCAACCCGCGTGCCGGAGATGATGAAACCGGAACAACTAGTCACACATCTCGAGTGAAACGTCACGACGGGACGGGCGGAACCACTGATGGCAGCAACGGACATGATTCCACCGGAGGAAAGCCAAGTGCCGGGTTGTCTAATGTGAGCGCATTGAATGGTAGAGCTACACAATTGTCCGAGCTTGTGCTAATCAGAGAGGAGCGCCATGAACGTGTATGCTATCGGTGAGTTCCCTGTTTTGTTATTTTTATTACCCGCCAGTTTCCCGGCTCACATGTATGTCTTTACAAATTGAAATCTGCAGCTGTAGTTCAGTTGACGATTATTTTTGTGTCCATCTATGCAAATCTTCTGCTTGATGATAAACCGAACATCATCGAACATACAGCCAACATTGCTTTACTTAGTTCTACAAATAACACAGACCGTTCTGGACCAATTAGGAGATGTGGCTTGCTTGCACGGGGTCACATTTGTACCATTAAAGTGTAGCATTGTTACAAGATTGGGCTGGCTCTTACCTTGTCTTCATTGTTGCAGGCAGGCTGCTTGGTATTGGTGATCGTCTTATCTCTCTGGGCGTTGTCATCTTGGTTTACAGTGGTACTGACGAAGTATCTGAGGTCCGCAAAGTCACATGGTACAATCACACGCTGTGCTCATTTGTGGCGTCGCAAAGACGTTCGACTGTTCATTAAGAGAAAAGTTTATAATCCCTGTTTGCGTTCAGTACTGCTCTACGGACCAATAACTTTATCCACGGAAAAGATACGTGTGTTATTCCACTATCGTTGTCTCCACTGGGTATCCTGTAGTAAGTTGTAGTAAGTAGTGGTTTGATCACGTGCTGTGCATGCCGACGGAGCACCTGTAGCACCACACCTTGTTCAGTGCTGCTGTTGATGTTTAGTAAAACCGAGTTGGTCAGCGATGGCTTGGCTACAGTCAATGGAAGCCCTAGTCACTCCGCTATGCTCGGCTAGGATGTGTCGCGGCCCTGGTTGAGGACTGTTCGATTGTCCACGTGGTTTGTTGGAAATACTCAGACATAGAAGTATGTCAGCTTACATGACCTTCGGTGAATATCATCTATATATCCAGCCATTGCTTCATACTCTGCCGCCCTATGGACTTTCACTGATTTTCTCTACTGAACACAGTTTCACGAAAATCAGTTGTTTTAACGGTAGAGGTGAACTCTACGAGGGAGATCGTTACTTTTGTTCATATCCTAACCATATATGGTGTGTGACGTATCATAAGAAACCAGTTATTATACCGTAAAGTATCGTGTTAGTCTTTCATTTCATTCTTATGCGTCATCAGGGAATTCTTGTTTCACGTAGGTAAACCGTACTGGAACTCAATAGACCTTGACGACAGGCCGTTTATTTATTTTAGATTAGATATTTGGACCTTGATAGTTGGAATGCCTCTGTGGTTACTCGTTGGTTTCGCTTCTTTGTTGTTCCTTAGCGTTTTTAATGTCAGTAATGAGAAATGATCAAGGCAAACCGGGCATCTGTTGCATTCTCACAAAATGTGCGCCTGGTTGATTGTAGCTACGAGATCACATCATGTTCAGATTCGTGTAGGTAAATTTCTTCTTCGTCTAGTTGACTATGTAATGTAAGATCCAACAGGCACGTACGAATTTTCGCATCTCAGGATGAAACTACTCAATGGACTATATCACGCAAGTACCCACAGGATCCCTCGTTTTCATAGCGCGACCAAGGCAGTTCTTCTTGCGGTTCGTTTTTACAACTTGACCGATACCTATCTCCCGTAGTTGTGGATGGAACGATGGCAAAAGATCAGTTCAGTGTTGTTGAAACCAATATTTGGCTGAGCTGCGGAATTTAGCGACAACACAGTATGGTTTTATTTCATGGTCTTTCCACCATTAAACCACTTTAGTTAAGTCGTGAAGATCTCTGTTTGTGCAACTCTCAAGACTGAACGTGTGCTTGACTCCAAAAACATCAAGGATTGCGACTCTTTTCCGCTACCAAAGCAATCGATTTTTCAGCGTCCGCATTTCAGACATGCAAGCACGTTACCCGTTTTTCAAGTATTTGGCACCATTACATTTGTACTCCTTTTGGAGTACACGAAGAGATACCGGTTTTGCGTATGTTCATGTATGTCCTTAAGTAAATGTCTACCGCATTTGTCTGTGTAGACACGTAAACCATTCCTCCATTAGTGTAGATGTCTCAGCTGTTTCTCCAGCTATAAAGCGAGAGGTCATGTTTTTTCTGTGTTGGAACTTGAAAGACGATCTGCTGTTTGTTGCAACATAGTTGTGTCCAAATTGGTGACCGATCTTTCTATGTTCTCTTTGAAACGTTTGACCGTAATCGGTGTTTTTGCTGTGTGCTTTGACAAATCACTGATATTCTATGTCGTTCAAGTTATTGCAACGCATCGGCCTGGTTGTACAGTTTTCAGTTCGTTCGGAGCGTGTGCATTGACGTCCTATTGCTTCTCACTTTAAGTCCCTCAATATATGTGCTTCACTGGTTTCGTGACTTCCGGTCTGGCTACTCAGACGAACAATTTTCAGTCCAGACCTCTGCGATGCTTACGTATGCATGTGCCTGCTTACTGCGCACTAACTCTTGAAGTTGTTCCACCATTTTTATTCACACATGGTTCCAGATAACTTGAGTTATTTTCAAGTTGAACATCACCCACTTGAGTTATGCCTGAAATCTCCAGGATTCACCAAATTAACAGTAACCCGAGTAGGCTTGGAACACGGTAATGAACGTGACGGAATTTGCCGTATCGGAGCCACTGTAGAGGTTTAGCGAGTTGCACTCTAGTTTCCTATATATTTCGCGCTGTTTTTACCAAATGTGGACACAATAAGGATGTGTTGTTCGTAAGATAGTTGACTATATGAAGTGACCTGCACTTTTCATGCCCAATCTGCATCAGATGAACGTCAATAAAAGTTCCTATCCGCATTTACACATGGATGTACAACGTACATATTTCATCCGTTCTAGCTCTGTGTTGCATTCAACCTGTGTTTGTTGGTGACCAAACCTTCTATTTCACTCCATCTCAGCCACAGTTGACATGATTCTCAAATGAAACAGCCGAAATACTCATCGACCAGATGAAGCGAACTTTCATACAGCTCATTTTTGCCCAACTTAACACGAGTCATTGTGTTTACACTTTTTAACTGATTCGCACAGTACACAGACAAAAATTCGCTTACTCCATTGTATAGTGATATCCTCTTCTCATCCTGGATGAACTGATGTTACGTATAGTTTGCTTATAACATGTTCGTATCCTGCGAAAGTCCTCATCTCAAGTGCCTCCTGAAACAGATGTGCAAGTGGTGTGATAACCTTTCCTTCAATGTTGTTGAAACTGACGAAGATTAAACGAGGTAGGAACTGACAAATAATTATGAGCAAACGATCAGCAGGTTTCTTGAATGTATGGTATATTGGTGTGCTATTTTCACGAACTGTACGTCAGATACACCAAGCTTCCATGATATTGCAGCATGTAAACTCCGGTACCGTAACACAGTGTGGCCTGTTTATATGTGATAAATTCTGCAGATGTACTGATGGGGCTACACTATTGACATCTGAGGTAAGGGGTCGGTGAACCACGTAATCTAAACGCCTCGTGTTGAAAATGTATTGTGCTTATAGTAATATCGTGAATAATGGAAGAGACTATACAGGAATTGATTAAGTTCTCCTTTTACGCTGGTCATCCTAGCCATTTTGCTCTCCATTCCGTCAACAGCCGAACTGATTAACACGTTATGCTTACTAGCTTTCGTCATCTGTAGCACTAGGGAAACTTCCGGCCATTAAGAGAAAGGACGTGTAATGCTAGCCGGCGAACCTTTTTTCCGTGGATCGAGAATATGACTCATTCATGGCAAGATATAAACAGATTTGTAATGTTTTGCCATCGTTTTTTTCCGTCAGTTAGCTCGCATCATCTGGGATGGTCGCTTGTGGAATGCAGTTGCATATCAGTGCATTTTACAGAACGCTTGGTGCAAATGATCACTAGGTCAACTAACTCAGTTGCACAGTCTGCGATGGTTGGGTTACTTACATCACATGTCAAGTGGCATTATTCACCGAGACCAGTTAGGTGAAGCCACGAGATGATTTTAAAAAATGATTGCCGCGATCGTTTTGTTTTTTAAACCTAATGTGTTGCCTACTCGACTGGTGCCTCGTGATTACTCAACCCACTAAATACACTATCGAATATAACAACGTTTCCGTGTCCTCGACACTTCTAGCCCTTCTGTTTAATCTCATTTTATCTGGCTCTTTGGTTTATTTCTCCAATAATTTTTCTTCCAAGATATTCAATTGTTTAATGAGTAGCTAGATGTTTCCACTAAACCACTGCATGCTTTGCATTTAAGGAGCTCACTTGTTACCTTGTCACTGCCATTCGTTACAACTCATTTTCAGGTGACGTTGTACACTAATGCTTAAATGCTAGTGGTAATGCATTTTATTCCTGTTTTTTTTTGTCAACCTACTCGAAACACCGTTCTTTCTTCGCATTTCAACTTCTGTGCAGCTGCGGTCAGTCTGTGCCGCCGGCTAAGGCACCACTGATAATAGAAGCAAACGGTGAACTAGAGGAGCCTAAGTCCACTGAGCTATCAATCAAGATGAGATTGTCGTCTAAGCGGGGCCTCAAACGTGAACTTGAGGAGTTGGTTGCCGATGCTATCCACTGCTCACCAATCAAAGAACCCAGTTTTAGACCCGTTGGAGGCACTGCTGAACGTCCAACTCATATCACCGACGAAACGGCTGTTGCGGTGGCTGCCCCCAATGAAAATGCGTTGATGGAGAAAAGCGAGACTGCCACATTGATACACTGCACAAAACCAGATTGTCCGAAAGTGTACCATCTTCAGTGTTTAGACTTGGATAGCCCTCCTATGGGTGAGTTTTCTTCTTCTTCTTCTGGGCTGCTAATCATGTAAAACGTTAGAGGTTATTTAAACACGCTGCTCATCAATCAGTATGCTTTTCCGTTTTTTATATTATTATGCCACTTTTCGTTAACACTCAAATGTGTCATACGTAACACCCATCGATAAAGCAGATATGGACTAGTTTGGGAAGTCTGCTACATTTGTATCTTTGACATGCTGCAAATCAACAGTAGCTTTTTGAGTACTATGATTTTTTTAAAATGTGTTAGGTTGTTCGTAGGAATTACTGTACACAGCACAGAATTACAACTTGCAGCCATCTTCACTGTCCTTTGATGTGAACGTAACTTGTCGGACTACATCACAGGAATTGTTTATCATGAATTCTCGCTGTCATATCTTGATTAATGCATTTTCATTTCGCAGCCGTTCTTCTCTACGTTCAGAAAAGTCATACCAGTTGAGTCTGTATCCGAAATGAAATTGGGTAACAAGGGATTCTTGGAAATTATGCAGTTATTGTTCTGTTCATACCATGCTTATGATTGTGTTGGACCTTTTTCGGGCAGCATTCAACATGAACTGATGCCATATAACATGCACCCTCGTTTGTTGGTAGTGTAGCACGTACGCACGAGAAGTAATGAGCAGGTCTCAATTCCAGGAAGACGAAGGACCAGAAGTGACTATTGGAAACGTGTATGTACACTATATGGGACGTGTCACCAATGCGGATAACGACGCGCTGTTGCCCAGCAGGTCTGGCTACACCTTAGTCATACAGAACAGTGTGCGCCTTCGTTGTTTTCACATACCTTATAGTGGATTTCGTACAATAAACAACTTTCCAGATTAGGCGTCTCTTGCGTCCATTACTCTAGTGTTTAACTCCGTTGCGTTCCTCCACGAGGATTATTGATATGTTTATTTTCCTAGTTTGGCGCACTCTCTTTATTTCCAATCGTTTGAAATCATTCAGGTGATTGTGGTTAAGCTGTAAATGATCTAGAATTACCACGACGTCAGAAAGTGTTGAATGTGCTTTTGCATATACTTCTTCCAAGTGACCATCATTTATGTGGTGGGCAGTTGTCTAGTCGAACCTCATCAGCATCACGCACCCCGAGGAATCGAACCCACGCCTCGTAAATAAAAAACAGCATGATAGATCTTCCCAGAATAGTGCTGTGGCGTGATATACGGCCTACGAGCGCGTAAACAGACAGAATAACGGTCAGTAAAACGGTAGATAACCGAACGACGTTCAAGGTAATGAACAAATGACCACGAAGTGTGCACGACTAATTAGTATCTTCCCGACCAACCCAACCACCCGAGGCTAACGCGTAAACACAGAAAAAGACTGGGCTCCAGTCAGGACTCCTCTTGTGTCACTCATTCCGAAGACAACACGGTCACAAACTAGACCATATTTAAAGGGTTTGTGACCAATCAGAGAACAAGGACAGAAGTGTACCGGATAAAAATCCAGACAGTACAGTGATGTCCCAATTAAAGAACGGGCGTGTGTGCGGGATGCCGGAAATTGGCACAAGGCTGAGAATGCGCGTGAAAGGTGAAGTGGCACATGATCGTGCCGACTATGAAGATCACTCCGAACAGAGTGAGATGGGCCTTTCCAAAGGCAAATGAAAACCGTATTTTCGGGGAATTAGGTTCGTCCCGGACACCTCCCTTACGAAGATCCGCGTCTTCTTCGGCCGGTCCATGGTTGCTTATGACGCGAGAGAGAGCATTGGCCTATCCATAATCCTCTGTCTTTCGATGCTGGATCCTAAAGTCATAGGCGAGCAAAGTGGTAGGCTAGCGTTGAATTCGGTTAGCGGAATGCACCGGTATGCTCTTCTTTGAGCCGAAGATTGATAGCAGTGGGTTGTGATCGGTTAATAGGGTGAACGACCGACCATAAATCAGCTTGTGGAACCGTTTCACTGCAAACACCAATGCAAGGGCCTTCTTTTCTATCTACCATAGTTCCTCTCAGCAGCTGTAAGTGTTCTGGAGGCATGCATAATGGCTTTTTCCGGTCCGTCAGGAAACAGATAGAAGACGACGGCTCCAACACAGTAATTGGAATCATCTGCTGTCACGACGATTGGCAGCTTGGGGTTGTAGCGGGTCATGAGAGGGTTGGAGCTGAGCATCGATTCCAACTGAACAAATGCGGCTTCACAATCGGTAGACCAGTGCCAAGATGTGTCTTCTTCCAGCATACGGTTGTGCGGAGCCCGGACGTTATGTAGCTGATCAACCCAAGGAAGGAACGAAGCGATAGGATATCTTTGGGTGGCGACATCTGTTGAATTGCCCGGATGTTCTCATGGTCGGGATGACAACTGGCTGCATCGAAAATGAAGCCTAGGTATTTGACAGATTGAAGAAGAAATTGGCATTTCTCCGGTCGCAAACGAAAACCGTATTCCTGGATACGCTGCAGGACAGCATGAATTCGATTTTGTAACTTGTCCTGGGTGCGCCCGATAATCAAGATGTCGTCCAAGTATGCAGCTGCTCCAGAGAGACCAGTGAGAAGCGTATCCACCACTTGCTGCAAGAATCGCAGGAGTTGTCTTGTTACCAAACAGGAATCTGGTATATTGAAATAATCCGCGGTTGGTGTTGATAGTAACCAAATCACGGGACTCGAGTGCGACCTCGATTTGTAGATAAGCGTCAGCGATATCCAGTTTGTCGAAACAAGTTCCGCCGCTGAGAGTTGTGTACAGATCTTCTGGTACCGGCAGTGTGTAGCAGTTTGATTTCAAGGCAGAATTGAGTCCAGTTGAGAAATCGGCACAGATGCGAATCGAGCCATCAACCTTATTGACTTCGACAATTAAAGTAACCCATGCAGAGTACGACACAAGAATGAGGACGCCCTATTCTTCAGGGCGTCTGAGCTTTGCGTCCACAAGTGCCAAAGCTGCGTACGGTACCGGTCTTTTCGGACGGAAGACAGGTTGAGCTGTTGGAGGTAGATGCAGAATTGCTTGAGTCTGAGAGCAGCGTATCAGACCTCCCTGAAACACTGACGCGAACTGTTGTACGATTTCAGTTGTCGCATTGCGTGGTGCGGCAGGGGACCGCACTTGGTTACAGATTGCTCGAACTGGAAAGTCGAGTAGGCCAAGTTGTTCTAGCCAATCGGGCAAATTGAGATTCTAGCCAGAGACATAGCTGGAACTGTTAATAGTTGTACCTCTAAATGAGACGCAACATTGCAGTTGGCCAGTCAGTTGCAAAAGGGCGCCACAGGCGCAGGTGGCGGACTGGGACGTCCGTCGGATTGGAGGTCGACCAAGTGTTCCCCAGAGACTCTCTGAAGTGACTGTAATATCCGACACAGTGTCCAACTGCAATCAAACTGGGAAGCCATTTGTCATGACAGACACGAACTTTCGTCGACCGGGAACGTTAACTTGGAAAGGTATCAACAGGCCCAGAGATCTGAGCCTCGATTTGAAGTTGAGGTTACACCGGGACTTGGAGGTAAAGAAACCGCTGTCATTGTGCCGAGTTTGACAGCAGTCATCTTAGTGCCCCCAGTTGACCAAACCGAGGGCAACCGTGCCGTCTGAGAGGCCAGTCACGATGAAAGTGCCAGGCGCCGCAATGCCTGAACGGAGAAAGAGGTGACTTCTTGGCGGATGAGCGCAGAGGATGCATGCCAAATCTTGCGGGAAGTGAACCACAGCCACGGCTCAATCTTAAGAAGTTTTCCCTGGCTTATTACCTAATATATTTTCCCAGATTGTCGAAGAATTGTTCTTTCCCACTTCCCAGCTGTTCTTAGACTGTACGTGTTGGTGTGTAGTGATTGGACATCCGCCTAGATTTGTTAAAATCGTACAATTATCATCAATAGGCTGACATACTTTCATTCTTCGAACTTCCTTAATCGAGTACATCATCAGTCTCTTCTTGTCTTTCATATGCCTAATCATTAGATTTGCAGGCGGATGCGTCGACTTTCTCTCCATCTATCACTTGATTGATCATCTGTCCACAATCTTTGAGCTCGACTTCATCAGATTAGTCACATAAAAGGCGCCCTTTTATCAGTTCATTCGCGCATGGGTGACACGTGGTTGATTGTTTCCGTAATTCTCCTGACCCGAATTACATCGCGTTCTCAAAACGGTCACTGCGCTCGACCCCGCAATAGCCGATATTCAGTCGATCAGAAAACATCCCTCTAAACAGTTGCCTCATTCGTCTCCCATCACGCAGCAGCCATTTTGCTCCAAACAACTGGCCAACGAGGACAATTTGTGGTTAGGGCATCTTCACTATATGTACTAACAGCACAAAGTGTGCTGTGATCCGATGCCCGTTACTGATCATGGGACCATTTTTCTAAGATAACAGGCTGATCCGTATTTGGTCCCATATTGACTTTTCTGAGCTGCATTGTGGTTCAGTGTGAATAGCCGCACGCCACATGACTGTCCAGCTGACCTTCACATGGTTCAATCAAATGATTGCAACAGTTAGTAAGCTGATATCCACAGTGTCACTCGGAACACTGATAGACTGTGACTGAGAGCTAATACTCCACTTATGGGATTGCAACTAATCTCATAAAGTCATGCATGCGTTATGACGACAGCAGTCGGTTTGCATATTTGTAGTGACTGAATCTGATTCAAACTTAACGGGAGCTCACTGCCATTTTCGAGTTTCTCGCTTGTTCTTGCTGTAGCATTCGCTCTCTTTTCGTCGATCCGATCTTTGTTTGTCGATGGGTGGTTTGAGAAAACCAGTGGTGTGCCATCTAGATAGTCGAATCGGGTTTTTTGTCTACTTTGTTAGTGTGAAAATAATCTGATAATTCTTGGTAGTTTCACGGGAGAATTCCGGTTGCGTCCGACTCCGTCTTGCTGTATTGCCGAGTTGCCTACACCCTGTTTTTTGTCATTGTTGTCCCGTAAGCATCAAAGCGTTCCCATCTCAACCCACTTCTATGGGATTCCTATACATGTGCGGATATCTGCAGTTACTGTTGTCTTTTCCTGGAAGAAACCGAAGTAGAAATTGTTGTATTTGTGTTTTTTTTCAAGTAACGAGCTTCGCAGAGCCATGTAGACACCACTTCTAGGAGATGGAAGTGCACCTGATCCTCCCAGGGAGAGAGTGCAGTCGTTTTATCCGACCATAACTAGCTTGTCCACGTAGTGGTCGTAGGGAATAAGACCGTTGGTGAATAACCTTTAGGCATCCCTTCCGCAAGCTAAAGTGCGACCCACATCCCACGCAGGAACTTAACCTAAAACCTGTTCAGATCTGATAAATTACCGTGATTCAGTTTCCTAAACCAAACGAGCCCCGGTTCCGACATCATACTAGCGGGCTATTTCAATGCTCAACTCGGTCGTCCTTCTCCAGAAGAAAAGCGGCTGGGAGGTATGTTTAGTGTCTGGGCATAACGCACTGACAATGACGAAAGACTGCTATGGCTGTGCGCATCTCACGGTCTATATATTTCGACCACCGTATTCTCACACAGGAAGGGGAATTGTGTCGCATGGAGACCTCCGTGCGCTTCTCAGTCATGGACACAGTTGGATCATATGGCAGTCAGTTACAAGTGGCGCCACTGTGTTGAAGACTGTCGTGCATTTTGGAGCAACCACGTTGCTTCGGATCATGCTGTGATTCGTGTCCGTTTTGTTTTGTCATTTACCTAGAGGACATACACTCGTAAGTGCAGGATACTTAGCTGGGATTCGAACGAGGAGAGTGTGAAGAACGCTTACCAGGGAACATTGATGAACAAGTTGCCCAGTTCGAGTTAAACGAGAGATCCTAACAAACACAGAGCAATTTGTGGCAGCTATGAAAGTTTGCTGTGAAGAAGTCTGTTCTGAATGAGGTGTTCAGTTGCGATAGAATTGGATTACTTTCACGTCAATAAGCTTCATGAACAAGCGTAGCTCGATTCTCCCTAGTTCCGAATCTTATGTCGGCCGTCGAGTACTTAAACTCAAGCTGATTAAATGTTCGCGCAAAGACCGCGGGCCCCACTTCGTCGAACTGTCGAAAGAGATGGAACGGGCCTTTTATTTGGGAATAGCAGTAGGCTTTTTCCCTGATTCGTGGTTGTGTTGGTCGTCGAGTTGGTGGAAATGAGATCATATGTGAAAACGGTGTTTCACTTATCGCCAGTCAGTTGCGCCGACTTGACAGGTGGGCTAAGCTTACTGAAAACAGTTCGACTGGCATCAACTTGACAATGTGGACAACGTGACTCGAATGGTCAGTTATTGCGTTCCCGACGGCCCTTCATCGGAAGCAGAAGTGGCCGCGGAGCCCAATTTGTTGAAGCGTAACAAGGCTGCTGGTCCAGATCTCTTTTCACATTCTCTATTCAAGGATGATCAGGAGAGGTTGATATTAGAACTGAGAAAACTCCTTCAGACTGTTTGGGCAACTGAGGAGATACCTCATGATTTGCGCCCATCAACACTAATCTCCCTTTTCAAAAATGGGACCCGAAATCTATATGAGAACGACAGAGGCATCAGTCTTGTATCTGTTACGTCTAAGTTACTATCTGGCCCCAAATTGCGTCGGCTCACCAAGCCCAGAGAAAGTTAGGTACGCGAAGAACAGGCGAAATGCCGATCCAGTCGTTTTTGTGTTGATCGCATATTTCCCCTGCGACGGATCTTGGAACATTGAAACTTATATAGACAGCTGGTGGTCATGGTCTTTTTAAACCTAAATGTTGCTTTTCATTCGGTTGCTCGTAACGTTATTTGAAACTGTTCTTTGCAAGAGAATTCCAGAGAATAAACTGAATCTGTTGAAATCACTGCTTGCTCACTCTGCAAGCATAATGAGAGTTCATGAACAACTGTTTCGAGCGTTCATCACTTCTAGTTGTGTTCAAGGCCGTCAGATTTCCCTCTTGTTTAATTTTGTCATGGACGACATTCTGAAAGATGTGCTCGAGGAATCCGGTGAATTTGGTGTTGATATTCTTCCTAGTGCTCGGTTGACCGTCATGAATTATACGGATGATATTGTCTTCCTTAGCCTCTTTGCCAAAGACATGCAAACCATGCTGGACAAGGTGAGTGACCGGGCTGGTTTGCATGGAATGTGCTTTGCACCTTCAAAGCGTGAAATGCTTCTTCAGAATTAAGGCATTCCCACTCTTATTGCAGACAATCCACTTGAGATGATAAACAACTTCACATACTTGAGTAGCACTACCTCGTCATATTGTAGTATTGCTGATGAGATATCAATGAGAATAGCAAAGGCACAAGTTGCCTTTGTCACTTTGCGTAATCTGTGGCAACGAAAAGACGCTCGATTTTCACGTACTGTTTTGCTATGTGGTTTGGAACTGTGGCCTGTTCGCAACGAAGTTGTCAACAGACTTGCTTTGTTTGACTATCGTCTCCGTCAATTAGCCTACATTAAGTGGATTGATGGCGTGAGCAGCACGGTAGTTCGGCGGCGCGTATTTCAGAAGGCTGAGGATGCGCAATCAATCGGCAAATATTCACGTTGCACAGGCCACGATGGTTGGGTCATGTACTCTCTGTGCCACTTGGGCATTTGCCGTAATGAGCACAATATACTGATTACAAGTTCGTGATAGTCAAGCAACAACGTGGTCACCTAATATGAGGACTGATTGTTTCATTAAGCAAAGTGGGGTAGGTTTTGCCTGCCTGGTTGGTGTCTTCGTCATCACTCGAGTGGCTGTTTAGAAACGTTATCGGAGATATCAGTATGCGGCAGTCAATGGCGTATTTGCATTCGTACCGTTTCTACTCCTTTCGCCTAATCTTCTCATCGTTATCACTAGTATTATTGTCATTACTCTGTAATGTTTTCAATGAAGTTCCCTCTAGGATATTCCACGTCCATGTTGAGGTGAGTGGCGGTCCGGTCCACAGTACCTTCTGATAAGGCTCATGGCTGTTATGATGGTGCTGATGACGTCTGTACGGTTGGAATGTACGGAATGTTACTCCGAAGCACGTCATGATTCTCGTTTTTTATATATATAACAAGCTACGACCACATGAATTGACAAAAATGCCACAAGTTGAGGGAAAAAAATATTGTGTTGGGTAAAGAATGTAGGGGGATAAGGACAAAAAAATTACAGCGATGCATACAGAGATTCACATTACGAGTGCCATTGACTTCTATTTTTCGCCATATCAGGCAGTGTCCGCAACCAGGAGGCTGGGGCGCCCTATTAAAGCAAGCTTCACAGTGAGTACTTTCACACATCGAACCGGAATCACATGCAGACCACCAGGCTGTCGCTTCCAGCCTAACCTACCACTTGCACACAAGGCATGGTGTGGCGTTCTTAAAATGTGATCAAGCCAATGAAACTTGTGAGACGAGAGCAGCATGCTCAGGGTTCGATAAAATCTATCTGTTGCCAATTGCATCATACCCACACGCCAAGTGACGGGCTACCCGTCGTGCTGTTCTTTTAGCAACATCCAGAGAAAATTGTTCTATGGTGACTCCTCCTATGAGTTATTCATCTCGGATGCTTTTTCTGAACATTTATAGCCATGAAGAAATGTGAAGTCTGATCAGACTGTTTTGGGCGATACATGCCGGCAGTGACATTTCTCAACGCACACAGCACAGCGTGCAACAACCTTAAGTCTGCGTTCCGTATATTTTTCTTATCATTACTCGTTTTCACCGTCGTCTGAATCAACATTGCTCCAAACCTTAGAGGGTGACACTTGTTGCAAATATAATTAAAAGTACGTACCACCCACCTCACGAGAGACCTTTTCATAGTTTGTGCTTCATTCGTTTACGGGGCCAATATGAACCTGACCCCACGGCAGAACATTATCTTTTAAGAACGCTCTTACAGTTCGTGCTGATTGATAAGGGAATGAGATGCTGTTATTTTCTAAGATAAAGTAAGTTGTGAAAAAGCGACATGCTTTGCTTTCTGTTGTCAAGTTCACATGTTTACAAGCAAACAGATGGCCACCTCATAAATTACGATACATGATCATGTTGGACGTTTGGCTCAAATGAAATTTGTTTATACAATGAATGGCAGTTGTTGGTAGTTAGGTTCTTAACAGCAATCGTTTCCACCTTTCCGAAAGTATCACATATTGTTACAACACTGCTTATATGTAAGAACTTACTGTTAAAGCCAACAGAAATTTGAAGTGATCGGTTTCATCTACTCTAGACAAGATGAGAACTCTGAAAAAGCTCACTTGGTTGAAGGATGCAGGTTCGTTCCTCCTGTTTGGTAATGGCCGAATGACTGAAATGATGTAGATTTTCTGTACACCTGAGTTTCTTAAACTTGTGCTTAATTTGGGCTGCTGTAATGCATTTGCAATGGAGTCGTCATCGTTTACTCAACTGTGTTCGCTGCGTGTGTGTGGTTTACGTGTCGTTCATCAGTGTGCACTTCAGGATCTACAGTCTTTAATTTTTCGAGGTGGTTGGAGTCATGGTGGTACCCTGTAGATATCATTGTGGGTTTTATGAAGGTTATCATGAATGCATTCGCGCCCAATTTCCTCAATACAAAATTTACAGGATGTCACTTTTACTGTAGCCAGTGCTTGTTGTTGCGGACTGATTCAGAATTACCTCTAGAACTGTTCCATCTCAGTTCATATGGTCACACTTTGGTTGTTTATGCTAAGCCGTCGAATTAGTACAAGAGTCCTGACTTATGGTTAGTTATTTCGTAGATCCATGGATACGTCAATCCTTCTGCAGAAGTAAAATCGTTCATATTTTAACAGGCCTACGTCTGCTTACACGCCACTCGTCACTGTTTTCTCGTGATCATAGGAATGTCTACTGATTATGCGTTTCAAGAATATCCAGGACAAGTGACTCATTAGAAGGCTGACATAAAGCTGTAGGTTTTGTATCAGCTTGTAGACCTTCCAGTATCTACAAACATACTTCAAGGTTAACATATGAAACTGTACCTGGAAGTACGTATATGCAAACCTCGACAGATACATGAATCCGCTGGTTGTGAACTGTTGCTCTGTCAGATTACTCGATACTGTAACCGTCATTGCACACATCCCAAACAAGTTGTTTACCTCACTATGACCTGTGTCAGTGGTTAATTATTCAAGTTAATTCCCATCGAATAAAGTATCTGGGATTATTTGGATGGCTGCCGTGCTAACAAGGTAGACGCTGAGTGGTAACAAGTATGACGTTTCTAGACTGCCTTAGCCGGCAATGTCGAAGTGGTTCGCATAAAAGAAGGCTATCTGTTCCAAACGCATGTCCCCTTACTTCGTCAGTGGCAACTTGGACAGTGTTCCGCAATCGTAGAACAAGTTTGGGTTATTTCTGTCGGCTTATGCAGCTTCCGCATTTGTCCGGTGTGGTTCACGATTAAAGTCGCCGATTCTCGCGCCCTTGCCTGCTTTCGTTTACAATACACTGACATGAATACCCAGTAACCAGCACACAAGACTTCCAATCAGACAACTGACGGCCGCTTATTATCTGCAACTCTTCTTCAGAGGAGGAAGTTCCATCGCTTTACATTCCGCAAAATGCATCGGGTGGTTGGTGTTAGCTTCTGCCGAGATCGCTTGCTTAAGACCTTAATCAACTTCATCGCACATGTTTCAACAACCTGTGTTCACCGTTTCAATCATACTTCATGATTCCGTTCTTTCTCGCTTTACAGGTCGCTGGTTCTGCCCTTGGCATCACTGTGATGCATGCGGTCGTCCGTCGCATATCTTCTGTTGTTTGTGTCCAGCTTCATTCTGTTTGGCCCACGTCGAGGGCAGCATCGCAATCTTGCCTCCTTCTGTTGTAACCGGAAAATCTGCAACCATCCGTCGGTTGTGCAGGTCTGATCCAAAATCAAAAAATCAATCCGGAGCAGCAGGAAAGCATTCCACTAGCGACTGTCGTCTCTTGGCTCGGGTAGGTTACGTTAGGTGTCACAGTAACTGGGTGTGGGTAATATAGCACATACTTTCATGCAAAGCTTCTTGCTTTTATATTGTTCGTCAAATAAACCATAGTTTTTCACGCACCTTCTAAATGGTTGAATATGTTTAAACGTGTGAAATAAAGTACAGTACTAGTCACTTAGTTTCAAGGTTGTTTCGTTCATCAGTTTGTCGTGGAAATTGGGTTTATTTAATCGCATAAACAGTTCGACCTTTATGGTTGTTGTGCCACTGAAGATGGATGCTGTACGTAAATTTCTTCATTCTGCATTCTTTTTTGCGCATACTACTGAGCGCTGTTTCTCCATAACCATAGTTAATTATGTTACTGGTCTGCGCGTTTAATCAAGAAGTTATAAAACTTAATTCTGTGTAGTTTAGTTGATAGACTTTTCGTTCTCCACAATTCCACTGGTTTGGCAGTAGGGCCGGCTAGTGCTGAACGTGGGCGATAATGACCAGCAGGGTTGTTTTTAAACGGTCAGTATGTCACTGCATTTGCCAATAGCGATTAGTCTTGTCACATTTGTCATTTGTTCTCGCCACTGTTTCTGCTGCCTCTAAGTCTGATGGACATTCCTCACACTGTGTGGTCCTCTCGCATCACAACTTCAGCTCGTTTAATTACTAAAACTGATCTGTTTTGGGTACATTTTATTGCTTTTGTTTATGTACAGGTGGTTCCATCGACATAGATAAGGCCAATTCATCAGCTTACAGTGTTACGGTCTGTGTTCACGAAGGTAGCTTAGATGTACGTTGTATCCTCCGATCGTCATAGTTTTCTGTGATGTAGCTAATTCGGATAATCAACTGGAGACAGTTCCTAATCGTTTCAAATATGCCCATTACGATAATGAGAATAAAGACATATAGGCGAACATATGTTTTCGATAATTCATCTTCAAGCTGGTACAATTATATAGGGAATTAATAGAGTTAAATCGTTATATCGATCAGACTTATTATGGAGAAACTAGGTCACTGATCAGTCAATTGGCGATTACTTGATTGGTCGGTCACGTCACGCTTGTCCATTGGTTTGACCGCGCAGGTTGGTCATCGATCCGGTGGATTTGTGGCCATGGTAGGTGCAGCGTCTGAACAAACCGCTTTTGATGACATAATACCGGGTCTAGCAGTCTGATTCCAACCGCCTTGGCAGTACAAAGTGTTCTGATTCGGATCGCTTTTGATGGGTTGCCTGGCACGCGATATACCACTTTGAAGGCTTGATCAGTGTTCACCAGGTGTCCGCTTTCAACCAGATGAGCGAGAATAGCACTGTTGACCGATCGTGATTCCCCGTGCCCCAGCCACCGTCGATGGTGTTCTCGGACTCGTTTCGAAAGTTGTCTCGACGTTCGACCAATCGCGTGCCAGGCAACCCATCAAAAGCGGTCCGAATCAGAACACTTTGTACTGCCAAGTCTATTAGAA
>LUCH01002552.1:41982-71781 GCA_013368495.1 Paragonimus heterotremus
TTCTAATAGACTTGGCAGTACAAAGTGTTCTGATTCGGATCGCTTTTGATGGGTTGCCTGGCTCGCGATATACCACTTTGAAGGCTTGATCAGTGTTCACCAGGTGTCCGCTTTCAACCAGAAGAGTGACGATAGCACTGTTAGCCGATCGTGATTCCCCGTGCCCCAGCCACCGTGGATGGTGTTCTCGGATTCGTTTCGAAAATTGTCCTGACGTTCGACTAATATAACCTGCTCCACAGGAACAGTTCGTAATGTTTGCTTACTATGCTTCGTACCGTAAAACCCAGACTTGGCTCGTCCATGTAAGAACTTCATGTAATCTCCGTTAGTTCACTGATTCTACCAACTGGCTCATATCCAATGGGTGATCCAATGGAGTGATCTAATTTCAGGAGGTCGCAAATACATTTCTCATCAGTGGTGTTGCTTCATAGCCTACGCTGATCAGGTATCTGCCGCTATCGATTGGAAGAAAGCCCCGTCCACCCTGCATAGCTAAGTTAGGAGGTGTTGTCTGCCGCTTTAGTACTGACTCTGCCAGTCACATCTGTTGCTGACAACGCTGTCAGGTATAACAATGTTGCAATCGATGACTTGACTGCATCACACTCGACTGCACGTTTCATATAATTGGAATTTTATAGCTAATACTTTTTGCATGTCCGTGTCCTCATTGGACACTGAGTTTCGACTCCCCTTACCTAGGTCGGACGTGTTGATCACCGCTACACTGTCTGCTAAATTTTGTTTAACATTGATGTCGCCATTCTCGTATAAAAAATCGCGCGAAATGCATATCGTTTAGCCACTCATCCAGTAAACACAGGTACGTTCGAGATGGCAGTTAAGCGTCAGCGTGAACCATTGATGTATCGCTGTTTATGATGATGACGCTCGATACGACATTATCCATCATCTTATCTGTAGAGTATGGTTTTGTGATCTATCATGGGTTAGCCCTCATTGACTTCTATTTTTCCTTCTTCCCGACAAGGTCGTCTGCCAATCCCACAGTGACCTTATTCGTGAGACGACGGAGCAAATGATGAAGAAACCTGTGGTGGTCTCAGCATCCACACGAAAACCACTGAGCTCTCTGGATGTTCCTTCAAACACTTCTGTTCAACCAACTCGTGTGCGAACACGGCAGTCGGAACCAAAACCCACATCTCGTCCAATGCGTCCACCCCCACCTGTATCCTTTGCTAAACGCGGACGTTTTCTTTCCCTTCGACCTCTTCACACTTCGGCCTGCATTGCTCGAGCCAGATCCCTGAACGCGTATACGCTGGAACTAAAGACTCGATTCGGCCCGACACTCCGACGACATCGCTCCACAGTTCAGGTTACTAGCCAAGCCGGTTCGTCGACCGCCGTCGCAAGCAAAGCTTGATCTTCGCGTGCCTGTGTACGACTACGGATGGTCTTTAGGTTTGTTTTACTTTTGTTTTGCTGTTGCTGTTAGAGGCGTAATTACAACTAAATTTTCTGTTTAATGGAACCTCAGGTGGTTGTCTTGGTACTGTTGTTGATTTTCTTTCCGTTAATGGCAACCTGCGACCGAGATTCTGACAACAATGTAAAACCAATTCTATTTAAGTCCGCATACTGCACAGTGCGTCTCAAGGTATCCAGATGTACTTTCATGTTCCGTATGTTTTTCATCCTGATTGATAATTCGTTTATGCTTATTTATCCGTATCTGCCAACGTATAGATATACGTAACTGATTCTGTCACAACGAGACTGGACCTTGATGCGGTATGACGGCTTACGCATCTCGATGACCTATTGGGCTAAACTGGACGGTGTGGCCACCACATCCATAGAGTCATTCATGTCAGGAAGGCCAATAGGTAGAGGTCTGACAAACCAGTCTCCTGGTCCTCCGGGTTGGGGGTTGGAAGAAGATTGGCATCTTCTTCCGGAAAACGCACTAGCTCTGGTACACTGCCTTGTGGTATAGGCTTTTGAGCCAAAGGCTTTGGTTGAGAACCGTGATCGTTCTGCTGTCTAGGTCTGGGCGCCCTGGCAGTATCTCAGCCCACATACAACCATGAATAATCACAACACAAGTAATTCCATACTGCATCGGCCGTCTCGCAGTATAAACCGGATCACCCTATCTGCTGCATACAGCAGAGTGGATAGGCGAAAACATGCTATTGCTGACCCCTCCCCCACTGTCCTATCAGATTTAACTCTCAGGCCCCTCCCAACCTCCACCCCAGATAATTACTCTACAGGTCCCACAACAGATATAGCTAACCGTGGTAACATTGAGCCGGTAAGTTCCGTCTCTTGCCATTCAGCTTCAGACCTCCCTCGTCCCTTGCTTAGACCTGGAATGCGAATTAATACGGGTGCCTTCAACGTTCGCACTCTAAAACAGATAGGTCAACAGGCCGCTCTTGCACGAACGTTAGACTCATTGCATGTCGATGTCTGCTGTATCTCGGAAACTTGAATCCAGGACAGTAGTCAGTGTATGGAACTAACAACACCCGCATTGTCTACCCGATGCTGGTTATACACTTCGAGTGACTCCACAGCCGCTGTTACAGGTCAGACTGGAGTAGGCGTAGTCCTTAGCTCGACGGCCGCAGCCTCATTGATAGATTGGATTCCTGTTAACAGTAGACTTTGTGCTGTCCGCTTGGCAGGTTCCGTGAAGGCCAACTCTAGACGCAAGACTTTCAGAAATTCATTCACTGTGTCTGCTTATGCTCCTACTGACTGTAGTGACGTCGGCGTCAAAGACGCATTTTACTCGGATCTGGTCTCTCTCCTTCTGTCGACATGTGGCTCCAATATAGTCGTTCTGGTGGGAGATATGAACGTTCAGGTCGACCGCCTTCGTGAAGCCAAATCTCGTTTAGAAGGCAAGTTTGAGATATCGTCACATCTGCCAGATAATTGTGGGCGATTATTGCAGCTGTGTGCTGAGTATAAGCTGTTTTTAGCCAGCACTAATTTTAGGCTTCGTGCGTGTCATTGCTATACTTGGCGCACGCCTTCTCCCAATCAGGCATGTTCTCAGATAGACCACATAGCCGTTAGTTATAGGTGGTGTGGTTCCATCCAAGACTGTCGTTTTTATTGGAGCACGTACTTGGACTCAGATCATGCGTTGGTATGTTGTCGCTTCGTTCTTTTGCTGAGCAACCATTCCACCGACAGCAACGACTTGCTGTTCAGAAACCGGTTGCGCCGTCGGTAAAGCATAAGTACCAAACCAGCTTAGAAAGCTGTCTTAGTGACATTCACTCCGAAAATCCTAATAGCTGCTGGACACAAATCTCATAAGCTATTCCGAAAGCAGGTACTTTAACGTGCGGCATAGGGGTGTATTAGTTTGATAAACATTGGAGTTCAGAGAAATATCTGGAGTTGTTAGAAGCCAGACGGAAGATTTCTCCTGGTAGTTCACGTAATACGTCTAGTAGGGACATCCGTAAGAAGCTGAAACGTAGTCTAGAGGCTGATCGTGAGGCCTGGTTGGTGGAAAAAGTTAGGGAAATGGAGATCGCTTTTACCTCCGGGAACATCGATAAACTCTTTTAGCTGATCCGTGGCACTGTTCCCAGGCGACCGTCTGTCAGTGAAGCTATCAGCGAGGCAGATGGTACACTAATCTTTAATAATTCCAGAAGGTTAGAGCTTTGGGCGGAACAATTTGAGGGTCAGTATAGCTGGCCTCCTGTTTCCATTGTTTCCGCCACAAACTTGTGACGTAGCACCATGGTCGGTAGATTTAGAAACACCCACTGAGACTGAGGTTCGCAGTTGCCTTTCTGTTCTCAAACGTAATAGGGCCGCTGGTCCAGATGACTTCGTGCCAGTACTTCTTAAAGAAGGTGAAGAGGTGTTAGTAGATGCCTTAACTCAGCTGTTTCAACTTGTATGGACGACGGAGACCATCCCTCCGTGTTGGGATCACTCGATAATAGTTCCCAAATTCAAAAAGGGAGCCCGGGGTTCTTGTGAAAACCATAGGGGATTAGTTTGACCTCAGTTATTTCAAGGATTTTAGCATCCATTATACTTCATTGACTCACTACAGCTCGGGAGTTAAACATTAGAGAAGAACAGGCGGGGTTGTATAGAACATATTTTTACCCTCCGTCAAATTCTGGAACAGCGTCATGTGTACCGTCGGCCAACAATCGCCGTGTTTCTCGATTGTAAAGGTGCGTTCGATTCGGTGGATCGATCTACACTTTTGGAGTCACTCAAACCCAGAGGTGTACCGACTTAGTTTGTGAACATACTGTCGGCACTTTATTCCCATACTTCAGCTCAGGTTAGGGTTTATGGTGAATTATCTGACAGTTTCAGCATCATGAGCGGCGTACGTCAAGGCTGCCCCCTTTCACCATTTTCCTTCAATTTCTTCATGGATGAAATAATGGAAGACTGTCTGTGGCACTCGAATGATGCCGGTGTGGATCTCCTACCTGGTGAAAGACTGATTGGTCTTGATTATGCTGACGATAAGGTGTAGCTTTTTGACAAGTTTCAGGTGGCACAAACAACGCTAAACTCTATTCTGCTAAGTACTTTGGAATGCGCTTTGCAGCTTCAAAATGCAAAATACTTCTGCAAGGTTACTGTGATTACATAGGTTTAATGTTAGATAACGAAGTCATAGAGGTTGTTGATCGATTTGTGTACCTGGGAAGCTGCATCAGCGGCGGCGGCGGAGGTGTAGGGAATGAAATGGAGACGCGTATTTCTACGGCCAGGGCGGTGTTCACTAATCTGAGACACTTATGACGACAGAGAAGTATCTCTCTGAAGCTTAAGGGTCGCGTATATCAGATAACAGTGAGGGCTGTATTACTTTACGGCAGCGAAACATAACCCCTCAGGGTAGAAGACGTGAACCGTCTTCAGGTGTTTGACCACCGATGTTTACGTTCAATCGCTCGTATCGGGTGGCACCAACGAGTAAGCAACGAGATGGTTAGGAAGCTGGTGTTTGGCACTGATTGCCAAACGTGTTCTTTCGTTCAGTCATTGAATTTGCACAGACTTAGATGGTTAGGTCATGTACCAAGGATGCCAGCTAATCGTTTGCCGACGCTGCGAGGTGGACAGATGATGACCTGGCGTAGACAAATGAAATCGTTCACGAAGGGGTTGGTCACTGTTGATCGGTTTCGTCTCCCGGGTAGGAGCCCTCGCGACTCACAGAGTCGATGGCTTGAAACTTTAGGTGAGATGGCAGCCAACCGAACTCAGTGGCGTGAATGTTGTCGTTAGTTGGCCAAGTTGTCTGTGAAGTGAGTGCACTTAATGACGCGGGGCAGTGGAAGCCGTAAGGAAGTTGTCTTGCTGATGAGGCCTCACTTTCACTTACAGCTCGGTTGTTTGTTTGCAAGATGTAGGCGCCTTGAGGTTGTATGTTTGAATGTAGACGTAGCTATTTATAGTGACTAAGTCCCCTCCCCCCGCCCTTTTTTTCTCTCTTCCTAGCTAAGGTTTGTTTGTTCTTCTTCTTCATGGTTGTGTGGCAGTTAAGCATCATTGTGAACCACTGATGTACTTCTGTTTATGTTGATGACATAACTGATTACTTGCTAATACTGGGCATCCGTGGTGGCCATATGACCGGATGGATCTATAATGTCTGTACGCGCACTGTTTGTGCATGTTTGTAAAAACTGAACCCACTAGACTACCCGTACTTGTGTACTTTTGTCAGTTGAATAATACGGAAGTGTCCCATACGTACGGGATCAGAGTGGTTGGGTTGAAGCTAATCACTTCTATTCTTTTTCATCTGTTCTCCAATCCACAGTTTTTAAAGTTTGTAGAACACTGTGTCATTCAATGGGGAATAACACACAATTGTAATCACTGATTTTACAGTTAATTGTTAACTTCCAGTTATCTTTTAATAGAAAGTTTTGGCAAAGTAACTGTGTTGTCAGAATTTGCCACGTGATTGTTCAGGACGGCATGCAAGGCCATTGTTGTGACCCATGGACACACATACCCACTTGTTTTCCCATTTTGTGAACGAGTTACTCATTGAATGTGATCTATACGCCTTCGATCTCGAAAAGCTCACGCCATATCACCTACCCAGTTTTGATATACAGCATTGTGGACAGACGTGAATCAACGTCTCAACTATCATTGGTGGTGTTGTCTTCAAATGGTAAAGTACAACTAACTAGGGATTATGAGCGTAAGCTATGACCTTAAGGTATTATTAAGAATTCATTTGTAATCGTGATCTGTTTGAATGTGAAAATGTCATGCATTGACTCTAGCGTGATTTCACCAAAGTTTGTCTTTAGTAATGAAAATAAAAATCACTGCGATTTTCCGCAAACATGGAGAACTCTTTTTGTGGTTTGCGGGGAGAATACGTTTTCAAATACAAGGTTACCGTTTGTTCATAAACGGCCGCACGAACTTTCGCATCGTTCAGTCGGCTTATTTACTCCATCTCAGCGGATGCTCGTACTCGTATGTACGCAAACCAGCTTCTGAGCAATTGGGTATGATCCTGTGGTTATTTCACTCTGCTTGCCCGACTGGTTACTTCTCGGACCATTATTAGGCTGACCTATTTAAGGTTTAGTTGTCATGGTTCGACTGCAGGTTGGTATGGGATCGGGCAATCTCGTTTGCTCCAACTCGTTTAGTTGACTTGTTTGAGTGACAAGGTACATTGTAGCATACACTGACAAATGGTTTGTCATGATTTGCTGACAGTCGACTGAGAGTTTTTTTCAGCCATTAGTGACGTAATTTTGCTGTGGAAAGCCCGTTCTTCATAGTATAGTTTATGAAATCTTCGTTCGTCATTATACCAGTTGTGTGCGAATTCTTTTCTTTGTTGTTGGGGACAGCTATCGCTTATTTGTTCTCCTCAATACTCTTCCAAACTTATGTGAATGGTAGAGGTTAAAAAATTTTCTTTCTAGTCCATTTGACTCCCTTAGCCTGATATGGATTTACTCGGAATTACTCAACATGTCTGACAGTGAGAAGTGAAAGATAATTTAGTATACTTAACTGTTTCGTTTATCGTTGTTTTCTGTTGTGTTAATCGTCACTGACGTTTGTTTACTCCATCCAATGTAATCAGCTGAACATTCAGGTGATTCACAGAGGTTTTAGGGAAAGGTTCGTATTGAACCTGGTTTTCAGTTTTGATTCACAGTTGTTCATCGTTAACGGCAAATCTTTCCCAGTATATCACACCACCTCTTTAACTTGATAGTCGTAGAATTTAGTGCAACGATGATTACCATGTACAGACTTGTACTTTTTCCCCACGTACCACCAATATTTTTATCCACACCAATAAGCTAAGTGATTTGCAGCCAGTCATATTTATTATCATAAGTTGCCGCAACGCATATTGTGCGAAATTTACAGAAGTTGACGGTTTTTGTTCAACAGAAGTGCGAATGATGACTTCAAATGTAAGCCTGTGCAGAAGAATCTGTAATCTCACAGGCTGATTTTTTTTTGTCATACCGAGGATTCCTATAGGCTTACACTAATAGCCACTGGAAATTATTAGAAGAATAGCGAGCTCTGTTTGTGTGTGTACAAACATTAAGACATTTTAATAATAAAGCTGTTCATCGGGTCACGTAAGGGGACGACTGAGGTTAATTAATGCAAACAGACTTTAAAAGAAACTTCCTCATAATTATCCCCCAACAACACCAACACAGATGAGGTTGCCTACATAGGGGTACGTGTCGTAGTAACTTAGTTATACATCAATGCTCCTCAGCGGCATATGCACCGCGGAACTAAGATATTGACCCTTTAATCTCGCTGGTAGCTCATGCTACCGTCAGAGTATCCCGCTGTCCCATTGCGCTACTTGCCTACCTCAAACATACTTTGTCATCCTTTGTACTTCTGGAATGGATCACAACTCGTTTTCCATGTATGTGTGTATAATTTGTAGTCTGCCATTTGACAAACTCCCTAGATTTACACAATCGACGTTTGTTGTGCCTCTTTTTAATTCACACTTTTTGTCAATGTCCTGTGGCTTTGAACATCTTGTTTTTCTTCCATTCACAACCAAGTTGAACTTTTTACCCTGCTTCCTTTTAGACGCCTAACCGACCTTCTGCATTCGCTTGTATTTCCCGAATATCATACCGTGGTCTTCGGGTATGTTTGCCTATGCTCGACGGTGCCGTGCGTAATGCACGAAACTTCCTACTGCTCGGTGTTTGCGCAAAATGTCTGTTCAGAATTTCTACTATGTTCCTTATTTCTCTATTATCTCAGTTGTCAATTCCAATCCCACTCCTACAGACGATACAATAGGATACATGTTCAATTACACTTGTTTGTTCTCTCTCACTAGATGAGAAAGTGCATATTGGGAGTCTTTGTGCAAGCATTCGTGAAATTCATTGAAGGCTAGATGTTGAACAACAACCTCCTCTGTCTTCCTAGTTAACCCTTCATTCCATACCTTGTGGTTCATAAACTGACGTGATCAGGTGAATCTTCCTCTCGTCCGATAGAGCGCGATCGTTCTGATTTTCACTGGGTCCCGCATGAACAACTACCAGCACGTGCAATGGTCGATTGTGGAATTTTTTAACGGCATAGATCAAACTTACTCGAACCATATAGAACCGATGAAACTGAGCTACACGATTCGAATTCAACCCACACAACTTTTATAACTGTCAGATGCTCGTTAAATCAGCATCAATGGTCTCTATTTTTCAGGCGATAGCACCCATTTTTTTCAACGCTCGAACAAATGCAATGTAGAAGACCTCAATGGAATTTCGTTTGAATAACGTCTACGGATTA
Organism: Paragonimus heterotremus; assembly: GCA_013368495.1. Taxonomy (NCBI): domain Eukaryota; kingdom Metazoa; phylum Platyhelminthes; class Trematoda; order Plagiorchiida; family Troglotrematidae; genus Paragonimus; species Paragonimus heterotremus. The sequence continues at coordinate 50,803 of LUCH01002552.1, forward strand.
TGAATTATGAACAGAGTGTGAAAAAGCCATGATAACCCTATACTGCCACCCAATGTTTCTATAGTGCCTTCAGGCTGATGTTCTAGCTCAACTGGTTGTGCAGTCACAACGATACAAATGTGGTGTTCTCATCTAGAAAACATACGAGGCAAGTGTGCAGTTAATACAAAATCTGCAATAACTTATTAACGGAAAAATGCACATTTGCATTAGTACAACGCGGCTTCCTGTGTGGTTCGTAGTGGTTATATCAGGCCTTGTCAGCTCTCTTCGTCTGTTTTTCAATCCACGATTATTGACTTTTAGTATTATTTCATCCACTCGAGAATTGTGTACGTCATGCTATAGACTGCAGCCACCGACTGTACAGTTCTTTTTTGCTAACTTTCAATCAAGGTAATCTTCCTCGGATTCGCTGAACTGCGATCGCTCTAGTTGAGTTTTATTCTAATAAACACGAGATATGCAAAGCCTGGCTGATTGGTATAGTTATGACTTCGCAAATCCCAGCTTAACTGCAGGATGTGAATCTCCAGCTATTCAAACTACAGGTACTTTGGTTTGAAACGCACTGCTTCGCCATACAAACAAAGAATTTTAAATCTTGCTCGCCAAACAGTATATTATTCATGGATGTTCGTACCGCAAGTTGTTGCCTGTAAGAAATTCAGACGTAAAATAACCGCCGGTCATAAGGCTTGGCTAACATTTAAGGTTAATGAAGTTGAAATCAGTTTCACTTTGGAGAACACCGACAGACTGATGAAGTTCATCCGTACTAATGACCCGGGTCGTTCACCTGTCAGTGATACTACTCTTGGGGTAGGCAGCACATTCATGCTAAGCCTATAAGATCAAACTTGCAATGTGATGTCCTGTCGACAGATTTCGAACTACCTATCGAAACTGAGGTTCGCTACTGCATTTCGGCTCAAACGCACAGAAGCGTATATTACATTTGAGACTGATCGGACGTAGTCGGTTTTATTTAACTGTTAGGACTGCTGTTCGTTGTCCTCGGTTCACAAGAATAAAAATGTTTGGTCTTCGCAGGTGGCAGTTAACAGTATTCCTAGATTGTTGTAGAGTTCTCGCATGCATAGTTGCACCGATTGGAACGTTAGAATATTCCCATACTCCAAGTCTGTCAGTGGACGCGTTTGTTACGTGCTATGGACTGCATGTGCAAAACGAAGTGCCGGTCACTGTGATAGGTGACCAAGTCGGGAGCGCGATTATTCCAACACTCGATGGAGTGTCTCAGTGCGGCGGTGAGATCCGTCCAAAATCCCACAGCCAATAGATTGCGGGCAGCACGAGCGACCGGATGAACCGTCACTCAACGAAGTTGGACCAAAGGACGATAGATGGCAGACAGAAAACCCCACGATAGAAGGTATCAGCCACATACAAAGAAAGCAGAAGTACATATGACGTTTGAGTGGGAACCGACGCTGTATTGTAAACTGGAATTCCGGTTCAGGAGCGCGCGCGTGACGTGGGAACATACGAATTGAATACTAAAGGTCGTGCTGTATTGAACGACGTTTTGTTACAATATCATTAAACTGGGGCATACTGAATAGACAAGTTGACGCCCGATTTTTCTGACTGCTCTGATGTTCCTGCAAACCGCATAGATATCTTACTGGCTTATATGACCAGGATAAACTCATTAAACAAACAGGCCCTGAGACTGTTTACTAATCCATCGGAGCGCTGGAACTTCTGTGTCACGCCGTGTGACATTCATTGTGAAGTCAGTCCGCGTGAAAGCAGCTGACGTTACGCGGACCGTTGAATTCTGGTAACTATTTCAGTACTCTTTAATACATAGAGCTCGGTTATTGCCTAGGTTGGCCGTCACACCTGAGACGTAGCCGTACAAATGGAATAGGTCCGTGATGTAGTCGTGAACGATGGAGTCTGCTTGGGATCGTTCGGTCTGGTGAGCCTACTCGGTGACCGTAGTGAGAGTCGGTGTTGTCATTCTGCTCCCTGACTTCGAAGGTCAATCGGAAGAGCAAACGTTTACTTAATGGAAATCAGTGAAGCATGCTCCTATGAGCGTGCTTATCCCGTCAGTAATCGTTGCATATCTACGGCTGTTATAGCGTAAATGATTGGGTGTGCCACCGTCATAAGGATGCCAGATACGAAATTATCCCGCAGTCTGGATTGGTCAAGACTACCTGGCTGTTGCAAATTAGATTTTTGTATTTAAAACTAACCATGGCTGATGGCGTGACCATGACTACTCAAGAGTCAGTGACACCAATAGTGATGGTAACCAATCAGACAATGACAAAATCCGTTGTAGCCCTAAATCTCACAGTTGGCCGCATTTTTGGTATTGATCTCCGGACTTGTATTGGGTGCTGAATAGACCTGATAGACCATCGGCTGACCGCTCTTCTGCACGGTACTTTACAAACCACTGTACGACCACAGTGAACACTATTTCACGTTGCATATTCCGGTGGATATTAGGTTGCATTTTGAAGAATTCTTCAGGTCGTTTGGATGTTGCAAAAATACTCAAGCCGCAGTTAGGCGGAAGTACGTAACTAATAACTTCGATGCGTTAGCCTGGAGTAGAAATCGTCTGGAAAGAACAAACATCCTAAAACATAAAATAAACAGGGAATTTCATTTCCATAAAAACACCACCTAGGAAGATCACCATAGCCCTGCGATGACAGCTGTCTGAAGTCGTTGGTGGGACGCTTCAGAAAAAATGTTATCCGACTGTCGACCTTCTATGGGTTTCTTTAGTTGTGCTGGTAAAAGGAGAATGACCGCTTGCGATTGTGTTCCCTATAGACGGTTGAACAAGGACACTGTTAAAGGCGCTTTCTCACTACCCTGCATCGGTGATCTTTTCAGCGACTGGGGGAGTTTTGTCTCTCTTAGCAAAACAAATTCAGCCACAAGCTATAGGTAGGTCGAATAGCCAAATTGGGTCAAGACAGCGTTCACGGTACCAGCTGGACTATGTGAGTTCCAGACAATGCACTTTAGGTTTTCAAATGCCCTCTTCAGGTTTCAGCGTTCGATGTATCGGGTTCTCTGTGATCTTCGTCTCTGTTAGGAGGCGTATCTCTCAAGGGGACAGCCAGGACGCATCACGCTACATCGATCTGCCGGCCCAGCTCGGATGGTATGGTCTCATTCAGCCAATCAGATTGCAGGTGTGCGGTCGAACGCTTGTGCGCTATCTGGACAGTGTTTTTTCCTCGCGTTGTCTTCTGATGCCTCCTGTAACGTGATTTGCGCTGACACCCTGACCGCTATAAATAACTGTTTAATTTAATTCGCCCTATGTCTGTCGGCCATCTATGGTAATCGTTTTGTCCTATAAATCTAGAGCTTCTGTGGCCTAGTCGGGTCTCGCTCATCTAATAAACAGTGCAGCTGCGTCTCTTCTGATTTCTAGGTTTTGGGTCAAGCGACTGAGCGCATAACCAAGGTGACGATCCAATAGTCTATTGGGATGATGTCAACGTGCACGGGGAAATGAAAAAGGACCAACCGAGAAACCAGTGCAGCTTCTGAATTGTTACTGCAGCTAGTCGTCTGCCATAACGAGCACTGTTTGTCGACGCTGCGGTCGACTGGCGCAAGATGCGAGGTGGACAGATGATGACCTGGCTTAGACCAATGAAATCGTTCATGAATAGGTTGACCACTGTAAATCGCGTTTGTCTCCTGGACTGGGGCCCTGGCGACACACAGGATCAGTGGCTTGAAATATTAGGTGAGATGGTGGCTTCTCGAACCCAGTGGCATGAGTGTTATCGCTGTTTGGCCAAGTTGTCTGTGAAGTGAGTGCATTTAATGACTCGGGTCAATGAAGGCCTTGAAGAAACTGTCTTGTTGATCACGCCTTATTTTCACTTACAGTTCGATTGTTTGTTTGCAAGGTGTAGGCGCCTTGATGTTGTGTGTTTGAATTGGGTCCTTGTTGTTCTTTTTTCCTCTCTCTTCCTATACAGGATTTGCTTTTTTTCTTCATGGTTGTGTGGTAGTTAATTATCAGTGTGAACCACTGATATATTGCCGTCTATGATGATGAGGATAATGCTGAGAGACGATCTTGTGTAAGAATGCCTTGTTTTTCCCTACATTACGGTAGCAGTTTCAAAGCTTTACCCACTGAGTCTCGATGGAGAGCAAATCAGTCATTCTGACGTCTCTCATGAAAGTGAGAATATGTTTAGTTCTATTTCTGATGGTTTCCAATGATGTTCTTGACCGAATGTACAACGTATCTGTGTGTGTGTGTGTGTGTGGATAGAGGCTGTGTGTAGACTGATTGTCGGTTCGAACCGTTTTTTTTCTTCGTTAAATTCATAGTCAGTGTCCATTAAAGTAAGGAACGCAACAAGCAAATAAGTCGAATAGCCGTAGGAGCATGTTTGTACTCGCTTACTGATGTGTATTTGTCGCATCGGTAACAGTGCGAAGTGAAAGTAGCCTATACATTCGAATCTTTGAAAAGCTGTACCTCTCGGGAAACAAAAAAAGGTGGCACAGCCTAAGATGCGCCACACTCCAAGGTCATGGGGCAAAGAGTTCATTTATATGCAGTACATGAAGATTTTCAAACTTATGTAAAATCAAGCTCTCCAGAGGGATGTCGCACACGATGTATGGCTTGAAATGTTTACCCATGTACACTCAAGCTCCTCATACGTGATACTTAGTGTGTATCACTTCTTAAGATGTTTTCATAAGCCGCGTGTCCCATCCATTTCTCCTTTTTCCTTATAACTTCGGCTCCATTACTACACAGTTTAAATGTAGCAGGTCCTCAAGTTTGTAAATATCTAGCACAGCCGACCTTCGGCATTTCTGGATAAGTGCAATACCTAAAGGTAGCACACTAAAGCGTTTGGAGTTGTATCGTTTTCTCACTGATCTTCCGTCTTGTAACTGATTGGTTAGTGAGATGTTTCCCGGTTTTGTAGCCTCTTTTTCCAGGAAATTAATAAACTCAGATCATCATAACCTTCTCCCCTGTTCGTTGACATCCTGTTAAGGTTACATGAATGATCGCACTGTTCACAAGTTTTTACTGTCTGAAAGTTATTGTGGTCTACGACGTACACAGCTGGATTGAGTTAAAATTGCATTTTGTGTTCATCTGTAATGTCGTGTAGTTGTGATGGCATACGCACCGTAGTAAATAGTTACCAGCCAATGGAAAAGGAACTGCCGGGGCATAGTTTTTTTGATAACTGAAGACAAATAGGATGCGGCAAAATATTACATTCACTTCATCATAACAAAAGGGTCGCTAACACTAATTGTCTATCTGTCCACGCATGTGGCCTGGTAAAACAAATGTACAGTACGTTCCACATGTAGGAACCCAACAACCAAATCCGGGGTCCTAACCAATGTGCAGTCATGGTTCCAGTGTGAGTGACACGTCTGAATATTCGAATTTTTCCAGTTCACACCGGAACACAAACCAAAGAGCAGGTGTGTTAACCGAGTTGAGTGAACGGACGAGCACAACGCAGCGTTGAGGTCACAGCCAAATTAGCTGTTTCACACATATGCTTCAGCGTTTGAAAGACAGCATGCAAATAGACAAAGTAAAAACACAACATTTCTTTTAACAGATTGTGACATCACGACAGGTTTTTCACCAAACGTTGAATACTAAAAGGGTGTATTCATGAACAAAACAGATTTACGAATTACCAAGTACTATATTGAAAAATGACGATTCAGGCTGAAAGTGTAAATCACAACTGGAATAGATACTTTACCTGTAACGATTTTATCAACAACAAAAAAGGAGTTAATAGTGTGTATTTCAATAAGTCTCGCCCAAACCACAAGCTTTGGGTTATGCTGACGTCTGGTCGGAGCAAACCGATGGGGACTAGTGATGTGCCAAAATAAAGTTTCTGCGCGAATCCATTCAGACTGAATGTGATTTCGTTAGTAAACTCTCGAATATATAGTCCTTCCCGATAAATACCACGACTCACGTTTGTCTGCACTCGATATCCGAAATTCCTGTAATCCAGCCTCTCGGTATTGCCGATACTTGTCCTCTAGATTCATGTACACTGGACTTAGAAGTGTTGAATTCTTGAGTGAGACGACGGACACTGTTTTGGGGACTGTTTTTCAGAGATCGCAGAACATAACTAGCGAGACACTCATTTGTTGATGTGCGCCGTCGACCATTTCTTTGCAGGTCATGAAGACTGTCCGTTGCAACAAACCTCTTCATCAGCCTTCGGACTGGTAACCAATCAGGTAACCGATCGCATATTCACCTACTTTGTGTTAAACTCTCTAGTGGTCTCTGTTGCATTTTTACCACGGCCACATGAATAAAAACCAGTTCCATATACTGTTCAGTTGTCGGGTTAGTGGCACGTCGTTTTCTTACTTGCGTTCCAGGACTGTGATCTGATTCCATCATCATGATTCACCTAGACCAAGCCGCGCTGGGTTACTGTTCGGAAAGTGTGAACCAACATAAGAGTCAATCAGAGAGACAGACCGAACTGATCACCCGAGGGCCGACGTGTCTTCGGTGAAGTGAAAGTATCGACTCTAAACCGTTATCACTCATTTACACGTTCAGTCTGCACAGTTAGTTTTCCATCAATCACTTAATAATCCGTTTCGTTCATGAATGCGACTTTTTGTTACTCAGCGTTCAGTGGGAAAATTATCGTAATGGCAGAATCCGTTAGGGATATATCATATTTTTCTGTATCCTTTTGCACGACGCATGCATGCTAGTTGCCGGTCCAGCGTTGTCTTTCAAGCGTTGAAGTGTGTGTGTGTGTGTGATAAGCCGGATGTTATCGATCATGGACCGTGTTGGACAATACGCTGGGACGATGGGGCCGATCAATTTGACACGTCCGAACCATTACTGCGTTTTGGTCCAAACTCCGGATTTTGTTACCTTGTACCTACTTCTGGGTTCGCCTATGGCTAGCTAAGGAATACTTACACCAATGAATTGGAAAATCACAACACTGGGTGGCCTCTAACATCATTCAATTTATAGCCCGTACGTAAGTTAACATATTTGCAATCTATAGCTTCAGCTATATTAGGATTCGAGAAGTGCTTCTAAACTTTAACAAAACTTCAAGCTTAAAGCTTTACTTACTGAGTGACCACGTTGTATGATCATTCCAACAATTTACTTGAACAGTGAAGAATTCAATAAGGACTGTCCTTCGTTCGATGGTTAATAGGAAAATTCGAATTATTTCTTTTCACCTCACGTGTACTGCACGTCCGTTTGACTGTACTGACCTCATCGCGGAGAAGAAGTAGTCCCCGCCTTTACTCAGTTCAGGATCGATCGGACATCGTATTTTCGCGACCTATCCGCAGATCAATGAGAGTGAAATCGAACTGGTTGGGTGCGGCCAGTCATATATACATCCCACTTCCTATGATCCTTAACGCTGATATTGGTTACAGGTCCGAAGCCTCACTAATTTACTCAGCCGATCGATCATCACGTGACTCTTGTGCAATCTCAGTGCTAGCCAAGCGAGATACAAGCAATGAATCTGGTTGCTTCATTTGCCAAAAATTTACCGATCTTATAAGTTGCACAAACTTTAGAGTACACGAACCACTGCGTCATGATCACTGTGACATCAAGAAGACAAGATGTTATCTAGGCACGCATTTCTCCAGTGCACTATCACTTAAGCACATCTGCCCATCCTTGCGTTCACAAACAGTTCATGCCGAACTTACGGCTGTCCAACCAAATAGGCAATTAACCGGTCTAGACAATGTCGTTGATTGATGGGTGGTGGGTTCGCCCGGGTGAACCATGGATAGCCACAACTGTTGGCTGTTAACGATGCGAATGAAACGATCTCAAGCGCGATTGTTGCTCATTTGACAAACTGTAACCATGTTGTCAGTAAAAAGGACGGACTTTAAACCGAAAGCGATCTAAAATGGTGAATCATAATGTTTGCTGTTGCCGAGGCTAGTAACATCTGCTTACATAACTCTGACCTCTATGCGCAGAAGGGACAGGTGCGAACGCTTAAGCTCTCCTGGTCCATAATCAATCAGACTCACAATTTGGAATAACGACTGTCTTAATGCCGACAAACACACAGTCGCCAGTGCCCGATTTTTCCATTCACCTTGGCTACTGTTTTCATATTTACAAACAAAAGGTGGTTTGACGAGGAGTATTTTTCCCGCAGCTACTTCACTGTCGAAATCCATCCTCTTGCTCCGTTACTGAACAGTAGTGGTGTGAGTAGATTAGTGCGGTTGCTCGTCCTCACTAGATCACATCATCGGATGACACATTCACAACCCCTGACGATCGATTTTCACACATTCATGGCGACTCAGTTGAACCTCTCTCATCATTGCATGTGTTTACTCATACTTTGACATATGTGGCTCGTTTTACGATGTGGCCGGAAGCTATTCCTATCAAGGACGCCACATTAACTAGGAAGGTGCGCGTATTGGTAGAGGAGTGGATATTCGTCTTAGAGCTCAAGACAATTTTAACCTCACCCTTTTGATGTATTCACTGAGTTTCTTGCTACAGACACATGGCGTATCATCCGTGTGCCAGCGGTTTGGTCAAACATCGTTATCATCATCATTGTCATTGCAGCTTTGGGCCGTACACTTGGGTACGATGGCATGGGACGCCGTTGGTCCTAACAACGATCCACGAGGTTGGGTGGAAAATGAACAAACAAAAATAATTAAGTTCCACAAAACAGAAGAGTCAAGTTTGCAGATACAGACTTGCCACTGACCACGACACAATGTCATGACAGCCGGTGTTTCTAATCAGTGATGTAGATGGTCGTGAACTCTCCGACCAGGAAGACGGCAACTACCAACCCTTCTCAGCGGGAGGGTCAAGGCCTTCATAGACCGTGACCACCTCATCGTTTGTCCGCCTTGCAGTCTACTCCAACCATTAGCAGTCACATCGAACAATGTATTGTGCCACAGACGCTCCGTAGGCATACGAAGTGCATGACTCAACCAGCGAAAATTGCACCTTCTAATTACTTCGATTGTCGGTCGCGAAGTTACACGCTTCTCAACTGTGCGCTGACGGACTCGCGTTGCTCACAGTCAATCTATTTGATACTGTCTGACTGATGAAGACGACGTTGATCTAATACCGAAAGTCTACATGGATATTACGCAAGAATGGGTCAGATCTCTTATCCATAGAGCAAAACTAAGCTCACGCGCGCATTGCAAACTCTGCCGTTAATCGACAATTCATCATCGCTGCGACGTCACAGGTGACAGAGACTGACGAATGTACTGCTTAATTTCGCCTGTCCTCGTGGGCGTATGGTCAGCACTAGTACAGGCTGACGAGGTGAAACTGTCCAGATAGATGAAGTGATCAACAGTCTTTAGCAGAGTGCCTGCAATAACAAAGGCAGGATCAGTACCAACTCAATCGTGTAACGACACTTTACACTTCGAAAATGCAGTATCTACCATATTGTTGTGTTCCCTAAATTTAAAAGGCAGTTATTAATCAAGCTCGTGTATTGAAATAAGTGAACTATACAGTTAGGGAGAGTGGTGTGGTTAAGCAGCGGTATTGGAGTGTAGCCTAGAGAACAAACATACGGGTGGAAAGTGCAGGCAGTGGCAAACAGACGTGACTACACAGCCAGACGGTACTGTAGTGTGTTAACACACAAGCGTAGGCAGGTTAAAGTCTGCCTGTTCAACCAGGACGGTCACATGACAAACTTAATCAGACAAGCGCAAGGTTGCAGCCGCACTGACATGTCATGAACGATAAATCATGCACACGGGCTCGCCTCACAGATACGCACACGTGTCTGCATGCATACACCCAACAGGGCACAACGCATAGACTAGCCACGCCATTTAACCGATTCAACGTGGGCTGTATCCCTTCTGCAGAACCCGGTAAAGCAATGCCGTCCGCATGCTCAAAGCTAGTCAGCTAACCAATAGAAGCACCACTCCGAGAACTTCACAACTTCTGGATGTTCCAGAATTTGGCCCACTAAAAAACTGAAAGAGAAGGGGGATGCCACAAACCTCTGTCGAACGTCACTTGACATGGAGGGCGCTTGGGATAATTACTCACAAATGCGCACTCTACACTCGGACTTTAACAAATTGAGATACTACACTCGACCTCCTCTGCGATAGAGACAGGCCTACAGAGCGCATCGGGAAACCACATTAAGAACAGCTTGTAAATCCTAAAACGTCACTACCATTGGCTAAGAAAAGGAGTGTCAATGCAGCCTTTTCTTGGTGCGAAATAAAGATATGATCGATACACTGATAGTCAGGACGAAAACCTGCCTGATATTCTCTCCGTGTTTCAGAAGCCGCCAGATAAAACGTCTATCTGTGGCCGTACATGACCTTGTATGTTGAACAACAAGTTTTCTGCTCATTTTATTCAACTAGGTATTCAGTGTCCCGGACTGAGTGTGATTTTTAACAATTACAAATCTGTCGTCCAAGTAGTTACTTATGGCAGGTTTTCTTAGCTGGTGCAACTTGCAACTTTGGTGACCGTGACTCCGTGATCTGTCGGATTAATGCTTTCAGTTACACTTATTCACAGGTCGTGGGTTCGATTCGCCAGCGTGCGTGGTGCTGATGGAACCCAAAAGCCGCCCACCACTTCGCTAATGATCACAGAGACCAATAGTTTGTAGTTATCACTGTTGTAACAGTAAGCTTCATTCTCGTCTTCTGTTCACATCTGCAGTCACAGGATAAACAGGCTGTCAGAAGAGTCCATACTCATCCATTCTGTTAAGTGATCAACCTCTACATCACCTAGAATCTCAGTTGACACCAACCGTGTTGACCGCGAATTTGGTTTTTATATATGAGAAAAGTCATCGACTGATGGTGCGTGAGTAAATTGCCAGGGAAATGGCAATAGCCTTCCAGTCATTACCATTCTTATAGACACCAATCATGTGTTGCTGCGTCTTCCGTGAACAGAGTTTACTTCATATGACTATAACTGCCAACGTGAGTGTTATAATGGCAGTGCATCCAATAGCCTTTATGCTTTCAATTGACGGCACTCGGCATGACATTCTGATATGTGCTGTCGGCCACATGCTCCAGCAGGAAAGCCCCAACCAACAGTGAGGACCTAAAAAGTCAGATAACCCCATGCATCCTACAGTGCACTCATCTACGTAAAAAGAAGTTAAAATAAGGCATGTGAATTGCAGACAAAATATTTAGTCCATCGGACTCCCGGCGTGGCTTCATAGCTCAGCTGGTAGAGCACTTACAGCGTCTGGACATTCTGTTTCCATCGCTGGTTCGAATCCAATCGAAGCCCTGATTTCTCACAATTGGGTCTCATCTACATCGGGCATATATTGCAATTTATCTGGTGAAATAATTATCAGTTTGTTACCATTTCGTGCTTATTATTAACAATTTGTTCTGTATCTGTGAACGTACTGCAGAATGAAAGAGGGATTTCCGCTGAATTATGTCCGTATTGGAGATATGAACTCGTATGGATTCATAGAAAATATACAGATTAGAGGAAGTTGAGAGAATTTGTGTACACCTCAAACTATGTTAGACGATTTAGCAAATGATAAATTGGAAGTTGGTTTTAATGTCACTGCGCAGAGAATGAAAAGATTACGAAAGAGAAAGTCGGAAGATAATGACCGGGATAGAAACCCAACCACTAATTGCACTGCAAAATAAAGCGGACAACAGCTAGGTAGCACCAACAGTAAGGTAAGAGCTTCTTCATTCTACGGTAATGATTCCAATGACTGAGTTACCTGAAGACTCTGTCTGGTATCTCATCTCTGCTTGAAACCAACTACCGATTCCGTTAGATTGTTCCAGAATTGGCACACTCAGATAGTAAAAGTGTTCTCCGTCTGTCAAAAGGATCAGGCTGTGTTACCACTTTAGCAAGTTACCTCATCAGGTGGTTATCTTCACTGGTACAAAGCATATGATAACAGACGATGAAGGCGATGTAGAACTATATATACCAAATCAAATTGCTTCGTATCAACGAACACAAGTACACATTCATTGAGAGGTCTTCCAAAAAAGTAGGTCAGTAAGGGAAAAGATGTGGACAAGACTGAAGTAACCACAACCGCTAGTTAGATTCTCCAGCAGATATTTACCATAAATTATTGATGTATACTGAACTGTCACATCGAGTTCTGCTGTTTGATGCTTGTCAGTAACGGGATGCCATGTGCACAGTTGGGCAAAAAGGTAAACATTGTTTTCAGTATGGATGTGCTCCAAGTAACACTTCGCATGCTTCACAAAAACTTCTACAGAACAGAGAAATAAGAACAATGTTGGAAAAGATTAAACTGACTGTAACCGGCGACTAGTTCTGGTCATGGACAGATACCTCACAGGAAATACTGCCAAAATACATCAGATATATAGTGTGCATCCAGCAGTCGGTTTCTACCAGAAATTGTTTAGTTGGTTCACTATAAGCTACCGGTTAACACATTTCCATAATTGGTCAAACACTCTCAGTGTCCACCCTTATCTCGTTCAACCATAGTACTGGGATGCGGTTAATTGCGACTAGTCTGTCCTCAAGCGAACTGTGAACTTAAGAGACCCATATATCACTCACACGAGACGATTTGCTTCGACGGAATCACATCCTGGTCATCTGAGGCCAGAATGGACTTGCAATAATTTGTCACTCACCGCAGACAATATTAGCTAAGGCTTGGATATTGCGATCGGTCGATTACTCTGGATGTTTCAGATCTGCTCTCATCAGACACGGTCGCCAAGGGGCTGTTACTCGGACGTCTCTCTCCCTAACACCCGAGCCAGGGCTCGTCCGACTTATTCGGTCGTTCGTACGACGGCGGCCGAAACCTATATCAGTCTGAGTGAAGCGTTTTTGCGCCCATCAACAGATGATTGATTTACCAGAGATGTTTTCCGGGTACGTAGTACGCTCAGTGCTCACCATGTGCGTGTTAACCTGTATCTCTGTCATCATTGCAACTCGGTACAAGCGTGCTACTTTTATTTGTTTCGTTCACCTAATGGAAGTTTTCTCATCCCGTAAAGTCCAACTAATCCGTCTGTCAGCTTACTCATGTGCATATTAGCATTTGAAACCTACACAAAATGAGTAAGGTGCGGTATGTGTTCTGTTTTCATTTCTGAGCCCAGAAAATTTGACGCACAGTGTGTGAACGTCTACACTAGGTACGCGCCAACATCGGCTAGAAAAGTCGCCGACAAATCGATCGACCAGCCACATGTGCTCAAAATTCGAGTCATTGTGCGACCGCCACGCGCACACTGGTTGATTGATTTTGCGTTGCTGTTACGCCTGAAGTCGTCATTTTTTGATATGCAGGCTATTGTCGATGAATTTGGTGACTCTACGAGTTGGTGGATATGGTAGTAACACAACTGTTGTCAGTTGTTTTCCTTTCGTTTGTTCTTTTGGACGGCTTTTATAAAATGAGCACAGCAATGAACGGTTGAATCCCACAAATTGAATTTTCCAAACGAAAATCAGGAAGTGGGAGCATTCCCAATCCCCAAACCGTAGCACGATTTGCGTCAGCACAGACAAGACGCAGAGTATGGTAGTATTTTTTTAATCAACGCCATGTTTCCCACAGCGCGACTTTCGATTTGTTCCGCCAACAGCGTGAGAAAAAGTGTATCAAACATACATATCAAATATTCACGAGTGTACACAGCCGCATCAGACGCGCAAGCGCTAACGAGATGGTGTAGTGGATCTAAACGCTATATACAATTCAGGTGTGAATACGAAATCAAAAAGTGATGAAAAATGAAAACAACTGACTCACAATAGTTCGTGAAAGTGTGTCGTTTAGAGTTCCACCACACGGAATGAAGTATCCAATTGATGCGATCTGTCGTATAATACCCAAGTAACTTTAGAGGTCACAACGAAGATAATTCTGACGACAGATGAGTTTGGAAATGTGCTGAAATAAATGCGGAATCCGTTAACCGTTAACTCTCACAAAATCTGTACACACGCTGCACTGAACGCAGAGAGACAGTACAGAGCTCACGACCTTGGAAGTGTATTGTTAATTGATTCGACTCACATGATTTAAACGAGTGTACATGTGAATTTACTGAACGTGAAAAACAATGGGAATTATGCAGTACAAAATGCTACAATGGATCTAATCAGCCGACTTGTTCGTTGCGTCCTTCTTAATGAAGACCTGGTGACCGCAAGCTACCTGTGTGCATGTGCGAACGGGAAATAGGACACCTAACAACAAACAGTTTATGTTTTCAAATTGAACATCACTCACAGTTGATCGCACCTTTCGCATTCCAATAGACTTTCCAGTCGGCCCCTTTCGAAAAGAAGCACTAGACTCGAGTTTCGCTCTCATTAGAGCTCGTCAGTAGTGCATATCATCGCCACTGCCGGGACTTGAACCACGAACATGCTGTTCATGAGGCAATCGTGTTTACCACTGCGCCATTGACCTCACGTTAGGCGTGATCGAATTATCATATGTGAACGCTCAACCACTTTCGTTTGCGAGTAATGATCAGATTGCCCGATCGTCTCGAAATGGAGACACAGTTACTGTCTGTTAACTCCAATCGATAACCCTGCGATTAGGACTTCTTAGACAGGTCGAAATCTCCGATCTCATTAAACCTGCTAGGCGATATTTTAGATTACTGATGAGTTGAGCGTTCACATATGATAATTCGGTCGTGCCTAACGTGAGGTCAATGGCGCAGTGGTAAACACGGTTGCCTCATGAACAGCATGTCCGTGGTTCAAGTCCCGGCAGTGGCGATGATATGCACTACTGACGAGCTCTAATGAGAGCGAAACTCGAGTCTAGTGCTTCTTTTCGAAAGGGGCCGACTGGAAAGTCTATGGGAATGCGACAGCTGCGATCAATTGTGAGTGATGTTCAATTTGAAATCAACCAAATCCCCGACTACTCATCAGTTTATGTTTTCATACAGAATGTACGAACGATATCAAATCGTTTAGGAAGATACCGCAGACAATTCCAGCCTGAGGTCAACGATACACAACTCTGTTGCATGCCTTACCATGAAAACGAATACACAGGCATATCGTCCGTGTTCCTATTGATCGCAAGATTTTCATTTAGGCAACGGACAATGGCAGCTTCTTAAATTGTTTGACTCCTGACAGTTCAAAATCTTGATCGTCCACAATCTCAAAAGTTCGTGCCATTACAATTCTGTCGACTCAACATGATAGTCGATAGAATCCCATCGTGGTTGTGACAACGGTGTTTAGGATTGTTCATTAGTAGTTAGTTCATATTGATTTGCATCACACCAGGCTTACTCTTGAGGATTCACACTGATATCAGACATTGATAAGAACAACTTGGATTTGATTCATCTTATTGTTTGAGTCACATTATAAACGACATTAGGCGCGAGTTGATCAATGCCAGGATGTTTTAAAATGGACTGAGCTTTCGTGCCGACCACGTTAAA
The DNA here is from genome assembly GCA_013368495.1 of Paragonimus heterotremus. Taxonomy (NCBI): domain Eukaryota; kingdom Metazoa; phylum Platyhelminthes; class Trematoda; order Plagiorchiida; family Troglotrematidae; genus Paragonimus; species Paragonimus heterotremus. The sequence continues at coordinate 66,358 of LUCH01002552.1, forward strand.
CTGGAATTAGATACTACTAGTTTGATAATCAGTATCATCACTCAAGCATGGTAGGGAGTGAACCAGAAGTTAATCAAGTCATTCGCCTTGTAATATCGATTTTAAATCTCGGGACTTAGCCTTGAACCGGACCATCTAGAGGAATGCGAACTGCTCGGGCGTCCGAAGATTCAACCAGTGACATTTACATCTACATAAATTCAAGCGTGTCGTACGTAAAGGATTTATAGGTGCCATTGACCGTGGTGAAATGACTGTGGTGTTTCGCCGAATGTACTGGCAACTTCGGATTGGTAGTGTTGTAAGACAAGAACGCGGGTGGTGTAGGGATTGTTTATTCGGAAAACCAACACCAAGTATACACTTCAACACAGCAAATAGACACTCACTTGCACATAACAATGATCCCAGGAAGCTACTGTTGCGACGGTTGTCAACGCCCAGTTCCTGTATACATTAAGAACCGTTTAACGCAAAAGTGCACTCCAATGTTTCTTGTTGTACTTCCTCCTTCCCCCCGGTCACTTTAGTCTCCAAATACATGATCATGCCTCACTACTGAGTAGTAGAGTGCAATTGCTGGCCCTCACTATAATAGTTCGTCCACGAACTTACAGTACACCGTCAGCAATGAGACGACGAGTACGTTAGACGCAAGTTATGTCTGGTATATCTGTTTCTTCGTTTGTATCAATCGGAATCCGCCATTTGTTAAATCATCCGCTCTCTATTTCAGAAACTTAGCAGCTACCTATCTTTTCTTCAGCTTTGTTGATGCACTGTATGACGACTGTTTTGTTTGTTTTTCAGTCTAACTTTAAATTTCCGTTCTTCCTTCTCAGTGATCATATGCACTGTTATAATGAACTACTTATTGCCTTATATTTCATATATCTTTCTCCCCGACATATACCTTATCACTGGAATCTCCTACGGTCTGTTTCTGATGGATAGGGGTGTAAATGCTCTAGTAGCGTACCATCTGTCCAATCAGAATTGGCCATTCTCACGGATCCTGATCGTATTCGTTGAGATTTACACTAGATACGAGAGTTATGAGTGAAACCATAGATGGTGAAGCCTAATTCGCTTGTGGCGTGTGCTATGCGCAAGCGTTTTTTGGAGACAGGCCAATCAGGAATCAGACGCTCTTAACCGTATGTCTGACTGTGATTATATTGTGTTATATTGGGTAGTACTCCGTTCAGTTCAACTTGCCGGGCGTCAATCCAACGCAACTTGATCTGATCTGAAACCACGTCGTACTGCTGGACCATAATGGTGGGAACAATACGTCTATGCCCTGATAAGTGAACAGTGTTGAGCTGAGTTTTATTTATGCAGAGTGTGGTGAAAGAGTCAGAGTGACCAGCCTGATGTTTAATGTAACGCACGTGGATATACAATTGGTTAAACCGACGGATGATGAAAAGTAGTGAGAACGTTCACTTAAATCAGCGATGTTCGTGCCTTGCAATGAAATCGTCGTCCACGCACATCAATAGGTGACTGTTGCGCAAGACGTGCTTTAGGAAGTGTGAGAAACAGCGCACAAAATAGCATTCGTCGGCTGACTCGGAAGTCCAATATATCGAAATCTGCGATACATAGGATACTCGAAAGTTGGAGCTGGGAATGCGATTTCAACATGATAGCGGAATACCACATCAGGCACTGTGTACAAGAATATCCGGATAAAATATTCAGGTGAAAGTGTATCGGTATCGTTCATCTCAGAGAGTGCTCTGTAGTCGTTGTTTCACTGTCCTTCTCGGTGCATCACGTGTCGAGCATTTCCCACGGTTTAGTTAAAGTGATGCTCTCTGGCCCCATCTGAACATACGTGTGCACACAGCCCGTGGTCTTGTAACTCACATCCGAAGATGCACGCGCGCGATAACCATCCTTGCACTTAGCCCATTTGAAGGCTCCAACTGGGAAATGTAACGCAGCGTGCTGTTGGCGCCATTTTGGTTTTTGTTTGGGTAAGTCGTGTGCATATCTTGCTGGGCCTTTGGTTCATACTTGTTCGTGCTGTTTCCTTTACACAGGATTCTTCTTAAAATCCTTAATTCTGAATAACGCTGTACCTCGGGATCTTGGTTTACGAGTATGGAGGATAATCAAAACCAGAACGCTCGGCTTGTCTGTTATAAGGGAATACGATAAACATGAAACACAGAAGCATGACAAACAAGGGGCACGGACTCAAGTACAAACACCAAGTGACATGATCTCAGTAAACGTTAAGGAATTAAGCTCGTACACCACTCCGGGCAATAAAGAACCAAAGTGTAGATTTAACCTTCTTCGTCGGCTACCTTTGAGATACCGCTATTTGTCAAAGTACGCACGTTATTACGAACGAGAGTGTCAGTACAAGCCTCCGCGACCGTCACAGACTATTGTACCGAATTTTTTCTTGAAGCTACCTAGAACACACAATCTAGAGGGTTCATCTACAAACCAAAGAGCAGCCCGGAGTGATCGTAATCCAAGAGTGCGATGCAAGCTGTGAGACTATTGTGTGACGTACGATGTCACACGTTTTGTAACAGCAAAAGCATGAACATTTCCAGCATCGCGTGAATACACTGTCTGTACTCTAACGCGTACGTCTACTTTCTACTCTCCTTTTTTCACTTAGTAGATACAGCTGAAGTCAATTGAAGTATGGAATCTGAGCAACTAACTATCGAGTACTGGCTTGCCAAAGTAACCTTTAGGTACGTGATACACCATGAAGCAGATATCACGGCGCTGCTTATTTTATATTTATTCAAGCTGGACGAGGAGGATAGCTACTTTACGTGACACTTCAAGCAAGCGCATCTCACGAAAATGCAACCAGTTCTAGTGTAGTGAGGAGGAGCGATCGTACTATACTACTCACACCAATGCTGTTCAGTAGCAGGGGCCAGAGCATAGATTTTGACAATGAAGTAAACAAAGGAAAAATACAAGAAACATCAGAGTGCAGCAACGCAGAAAATGGTTCTTGGTATGTAAGGGAACGTAAAGGGACCGAGCATTGAAGTCTGTGGCAACCGTGACTGTCTGGGCGCAGTACCGTACACAGATGTGTTTTTGTTTGTTGTCTTGTTGAAACGCATAACTCACCTGTTGGTTTCCTGAATAAATAACCTTTGTACCATCCGCGTTCATGGCTCACAACACTAGCTAGTGAGATCTGAGAAAATGTGCATACAATGCATGTTTCGCTTGTACCGTAAAAAAGGGCTTTATCACTATTTAGTTCCCCATAAATAGGACTGAATATAGTGTTTCTCGCCATATTCAATTGAAGGAATACCCAACGTTGCTTAGAAATCAAGCGGCAACAGGACATATAGAGACGAATCACAACGACGTGACTCAGCAAAGTGGCTACTAACTTGAGGAATGCTATACGTTACATAACGTTCTGGCAACAGGGATATATAACGTCACGTAAGTCTACAAATGGTATGAGAGAACTGGGAACAGCATGACGCGCATCAATTTCCGTGGAGGGATGGTTAGTTTTAATTCAGTCTTCTATGACATTGCAGCTGTCGTTCGTTAATGAATTTGGCCATTATTATCTATCGTTTGGTGAAAAAGCTGTTCTGATAGCACACTCCGTTAGTGAAATATCGTACTTTCGGTTTGTCCATTTACATTCATTTAAGTATGTTGGCTCCTAGTCCTGCGCTGCCCTTCAAACGCTGAGAAGTTTGTCAACAGTTCAATGTTGTCAAATATGGATAATGGAAATCAAAACACTCAGACGATGAAAATGAGCGATCTGACCTGAAATGCGCGTGCACGTCCGTGCCAGCAACCACGACCGCAATTAAGACGATACGTTCCTGGGTCGTTAACAAACCCGAGTCGATTAGAAAACCTGCTTTGGAATAAAACTCTCAGTTGAAATCCACGTGAAATGGTTTGGACCCCGGATTTTGTTTCCGAGTGCTTAACCGTGCGAGAACCGTTATGTAGTGAAACGAAACGAGTTCTATCTAACTTCCGTTTATAAGTGCAATCTGGACCATCAGTTTTGGTGATTATTAATGAGTTGAGCTGGTTGTGAGTGCAAATACATGAAACTCCTTGAAAGTATGAAAAGACTTGTCGAAATCCCTGACTTCGTGTTAAAGACAGTTTTACTAATGAGAGCACACAAACCCTAGGAATATATAGATGAAGTAGCCAGGCATTTGGAAGCTACGTTAGAGGAACAATAGTTGGACATGACTTAATCTGCCGGAGATTCTTCTGATGAGGGAATATCCCTCACTGTTCATACGAATGTGCATCACGCTTTAAAAATTCTGTAGAATTATTTGGATCAGCGAAATATCTGGTTGGACATGATGTAATAATTAGCCATTATCTGCAAATATAACAACCTCAATCTAAAACAAACAAGTCGCATCCACCGCATATTGCCCACTCAGCCTGGAATCGCATTTCGTGTCAGACGAAGTGAGGTCAAAATATATCTCAATGAGTGTCGTAGCAGGAGTGACCAAGAACGTTGAACTATGGTTCTGACAACTTAGACCTGTATCTATTAGAAAAGCGCGTCAATATTGGTTAAGAAACAATGTTACGTTCATTCACGAAATGCAATTAATAAAGAGGATGATGAAAAACGCAAAATAACCATGCCTCTCATGAAGAGAGTACTCTTCGTTATTAAACCCATCAAATTGTCAATATTTGGTGACCTTTTCAAATGGCTAATGTTTCAGAAATCACCGTGTTTTTTTTTCAACATTGAGGCTGACCTGCTAATAGAGAGATTTTTGGTTATATCTTAACGTCTCTGGATCGATCCACCTTAAAGAATGAAATTTGCTGAGTTCCAAAATGTGTAGGCTCGGACTTTGTGTTTCGCAACAAACACACGTCGGCATGGCACAAACAAATGAAGAGACCTACGCGCAGGTCTTGTCACAACGAGACTGGACCTTGACGTGGTTTGACGGCTTACGCATTTCCATGATCTGTTGGGACAAACTAAACGGTGTGTACCACCACACTGACAGAGTCACTAACATCAGGTAGGTTAATAAGTAGAGGTCTGACAAACCTGTTCACTGGTCTTCCAGGTTGGAGGATGAGGGGAAGTTGGCATCTTCTTCCGGAAAACGCACTAGCTCTGGTACACTGCCACCCACCCGCTGTCCTTCGGTATAGGCTTTTGAGCCAAAGGCTATGGTTGAGAACCCCAATCATTCTTCTGTCTAGGTCTGGGCGCTCTGGCAGTATTTCAGCCTACACACAACCATGAATAGTCACAACACGTAATTCCATACGGCATCGACCGTCTCGCAATATAAACCGGGCCGCCCTATCTGTAGCATACAGCAGAGTGGACAGGCGAAAACATGCTACTGCTAACCCCTCCTCCACAGTCCTATCAATTCAAGCTCT